>BOPN01000022.1:657118-659618 GCA_017312705.2 Penaeus japonicus | reverse complement strand
TGTTTGCTAGAGACCATGGCTGGGTGCCATTTAAGGCTCTCATTCCTGCTAGTGCTAGAAGAAATTGGTGCCATCTAGGTTTTGGATGTTAGGTTTGCTTAATATTATGCTAATTATAGTAATTATGACTGCAATTGTCATCATCACTCACTCCTTACTCATAGCACAATAAAATATAATCCCAAATCCGCAAATGTCAAGTACGTGATGATGCCCGTCATCAAGCTATAGCTCTTGCTTCATATATGTCATGACAACCGTACACAATGGGTTAATTCAATTTCTTCACCAAATTATCAATTTTCACATATATTCAAAGAATTTCTGATGCATGGACACCATACTATATTGATTGTTTGTATTTACTATCTTACTATAAGCATCTATAAAAATATCACCTGTTGGTCTCCAAGTCGGGCAGTCTACCGAGTGATGCCCAGGTCTACTTGGTATATGAATAATACCATAGCCACATAGGTCAAAACGACCTAAATCATCTTGCCTGTAAACCTGAACCATTAGTCGCGGCCATCCTAGGGACAAAGAAAAACAGTTATACATAAAACAGTGGTTCACAATATACATCATTCAGGGAGTATAATAATTCTCTAATGCACCTGGACACCAGACTTCTTAAATAGACTGAAATATTCAACACTAAATCAGCAATTATACCATTAAAAGCACACCAATCTGCTAATAATCATAAGGATCCAATTCCAAGGTAACATCTGTCAGTCCTATCTTACCCTGAATACCACGTGTTGCGAGATGAATGTCAACGGGATGACACCAGCTGACTGTATCGCCAACCTCTGAGCAATCTGCTTGAGTCTGCCCTTCAGCCAGCCCTTCAATTACTCTCCAACCTCCACCTAACAGTTATAAGAGTCTATAGAATCACTCCTTTCTAATCATCCAAATAATTGATTATAATTTATTAGTTATAATTTGAATATCTATATAATCACTCCTTTCTAATCATCCAAATGATTAAGTACAATTTGTAATTAATTATAATTTATTAGTTACAATTTGAATGTCTATAGAATCACTCCTTTTTCCAAATAACACAAGTATTTCCATGTGACTTCTAGCATATCCCTGATTTCTCCGACATGTACTTCCAAAATAAATTGAACACAAATTATGAGTGACGCTATGACAAGACAAAAGATGTTAGATCTTCTTCACAAGAGAAGAAAAGTAAAGCAAAGTTAAAAGCTGATCATGTATGAAGTTTTCTTACCTAGCTGCAGAGTCCACTTGCAGAAAAGGGAACTTCTGCCAAATCCACTTGCTCCGGTAATTTGGCCTATCACATGAACTTCAGCCATAGGGATTGATTCATACTGTGATGAAAGAAGAATATATCATTTTAAAAAACAGAAATAAATAGGTAATGCATAAAATATGACAAGTTTTTAGTCAAAATCTAATAACTCAATTCTTATGTGAAATCTAAATTTAATCTTTAAACTGTACGATAAGATACTAAAAGGAAGGTAAATCATATGTTTAGAACCAAAGTATAATTTAATTATAACAAAAATAAATCATTAAATACAACAATATATCACAATTTACCGCTTCTAGTAACAGCATTAACAACTATCAGAAAATAAGCTAAACTCTCAGGTGTGTCAAACTATTCTACAAAGGTACAAGAATCAAACATTAAGCAAGGTCACACCAATTAAAATAACCAACACAGCCCCCAAAAATAACAAAATAACTTTTCACATTAAACACAAACTAAAATAAACATAAGTAAGACACGTAAATTAAACATCGAACTTAACATTACCTCTCGAATCCCTATTAATAAAACATTCCTTTCTTACAACTATCCTTATCTACGCTCTAAACATACGCCATACATATCTCTTCATCATTCCATAACTATACCTCAAATAAAACCGGGAATTACAGCCTACGCAACTTAAAAAAGGGAAACTATCGGGGTTTTCAAATCAGCCTCCGCTCGAACTCCATCGGGTTTGTTTATTTACATCGGAATTTTTCAAGTGAGCGTCGCCTTGCGCACTCCTTGCTATTCTTTCGTACCCTTATTGTGTTTTAGCATCGTTAATATTTTTTTTATGTGAGAGACTTCGTTTCTTCATTGTGTTTTAGCATCACTAATATATATATTTTTTTATGTTAGAGACATGGTGTTTATTAACCCGTAGGCTGCTAAGTGCCATCTCACTGACATGTTGATTCACTACCAGCAGGCAGTATAGTGTCTCCGACAATAATTATCGCATATATAGAGAGAAAGGAAAAAAAAAAAAATATATATATATATAGAGAGAGAGAGACAGACAGACAGACAGACAGACAGACAGACAGGCAGACAGACAGACAGACAGACAGACAGACAGACAGACAGACAAACAGACAGACAGACAGACAGACAGACAGACAGGCAGACAGACAGACAGACAGACAGACAGACAGACAGACAGACAGACAGACAGACAGACAGACAGACAGA
>BOPN01000022.1:628480-630980 GCA_017312705.2 Penaeus japonicus | reverse complement strand
CGAGACTATGGTGACTTTGGAGAACTATCTTGCATAGCCTAAACACAACCTGTCTCGATTCTTTATGGTTTAAGACAACATTGCATTTTAATTCCACATCTGGCATCCGATCCCTTGTCACTGTATCACTCCCGTCACTTTTTTTCAATTCCTCAACATCTATACTTTCCTACTTTCCTCGTCCTTACTTGTTCGTATTTAGATAGATAGATAGATAGTTAGAGAGAGAGAGGGGGGGGCAGAGGGAGGGAGAGAGAGAGAAAAGAGAAACAGAGGGAGAGAGAGAGAGAGAAAAGAGAAACAGAGGGAGAGAGAGAGAAGAGAAACAGATGGAGAGAGAGAGAGAGAGAAAAGAAACGGATGGAGAAAGAGAGAGAGAGAAGAGAAACAGAATGAGAGAGAAAGAGAGAGAGAGAGAGAGAGAGAGAGAGAGAGAGAGAAAAGAGAAACAGAGACAGAGAGAAAGGCTGATTGCAATGTCTATTGTTATTTGGTGAGTATTACTTGATCACTGTGCTTTTTTGTTCTCGTTTTTAATAGTATTGTGCCAAGAATATCACAAACGCCACTATTACGTTCTTTCTTTTTTTCCTTTCGACGACTGTCCTTCAGGCTTCCTCGATTCTCCTTTTTTCATTTTCTTGTCGTTCTGGATTGGGATTCAAGCCTCCAAAGTCTAGCATCGAAACCTGCCTCCTGATAGCCATTCCAACTCAGTTTTCCAGATAATTTATACAAAGCGGACAAAAGGTGATCTTTCCCCCTTAGAATACGAACGTTCCCAATCATATCCTTCTAGAAATTCCATCAGCTGTCTTTTTTTATCCTGACTTTTTTTTTTTTTTTTTTTTTTTTTTAACCTCGATTTTTTTCGACTTCGTCCTCTCTTTCCTCTCTGTTCCTTTCTGTCTCTCTTCGCAAAGAGAAAAAAAAGGAACTAAAAGCGTAGAATCTGCTAAAGAGCCACAAGGGAAAAAGAAAATCAAAATATATGATGAATCAAGACCAAAGGTGAGAAATATGTTAGTGGATTTAGGAGAAAGACCGTGACCTAATTTATATTAGGCCTTTGGGGAGTATTGTGTGAGCAAGAGGAGTAACATATATACGGAATATCTATGTATGTAAAGAGAGAATGAGAAAAAGAGACAGACAGAGAGAGAGAAACAGACAGACACACAAATAGATAGATAGATAGAGATAGAGAAAGAGAAAGAGAGAGACAGAGAGAGAGAGAGAGAGAAAGAAAAAGAAATATAATTGATATAAACAGAGAGACCAAGAGAGAGGCAGAGAGAGAGAGAGAGAGAAAGAGAGGGAGAGAGAGAGGGGGAGGAATAGAGGGAGAGAGAGAGAGAGGGGGGGGGGGAGATAGAGAGAGAGAAAGAAAAAGAAAAAGAAATATAATTGATATAAACAGAGAGACTAAGAGAGAGGCATAGAGAGAGAGAGAGAGAGAGTGAGAGTGAGAATGAGAGAGAGAGAAAGAGAGAGTGAGAGAGAGAGAGAGATAGAAACAGACAAACAGATAGATTTAGAGAGAGAGAGAGATAAACAGACAGAGAAACAGAGGGAGAGAGAGATAGAAGAAGAGAGAGAAGAGAAACAGAATGAGAGAGAGAGAGAGAGAAAGAAAAAGAGAGAGAGAGAGAGAGGCATAGCGGAAGAGAGAGAAAGAGAATGAAAGAGAGATTGAGTAAGAAAGAAAGAAAGAATAAAAAAGAAAAAAAGAGAGAGAATAGCGTAGAACAGAAATAAGAACCAGAATAAGCGCATATAAACAGCGGGGTTTAAGCGTAAAAGCCAGAACTGACGTACCATGGCAGCAGTGGTGCGCATACAGTGGCCTTCAGATAAAAGGAATGACGTGCAAATAACAGATGCCACTGAAACAACATGTAGAGATAGTCGTTTAGTTTCTACGTACGCTAAATCTCCTAAAATTTTCTAAAGTGCAAATAAACGTGTTTTTTTTTAAATAGAGATTTATTTCTATTAGATACATCGCTATCTATTTGTCTGTCTGTCTATCTATCTATCTATCTATTTGTCTGTCTGTCTGTCTGCCTATCTATCTATCTATGTATCTATTTGTCTGTCTATCTACCTACCTATCTATCTATCTATCTATCTATCTATCTATTTGTCTATCTGTTTGTCTATAAGATCATGAAGCCTGACCTGAAATACATTATTGTTCGAATTTTAGAAGATCAGATTCGATCAGACACGTTCAGATACTTTATATTTCTGTAAATGACTTTTCCGTGACTGTACATCATCGAAGAAGGCGTGTGTGTGTGGGGTGTGTGTGTGTGGGGGGGGGGGGTTGTGTGTGTGTGTGTGTGGGAGGGGGGGTTGTGTGTGTGGGGGAGGGTTGTGTATGTGTGTGTGTGTGTGTGTGTCTATGTGTGTATGTGTGTGAGTATTAGTGTGTGTGGGGGGTGGGGGATTGTGTGTGTGTGTGTGTGTCTATGTGTGTATGTGTGTGAGTGTTAGT
>BOPN01000022.1:618480-620980 GCA_017312705.2 Penaeus japonicus | reverse complement strand
AGAGAGAGAAGGACATAAACGGATTGGCTTGTGTTCATAATGACCGCAATGATGGTATAAGGTGAAAGTACAAAACAGTGGGAATATACACACATAAAGATTAATATTTGTACAAAGCATTAGAAGAGGGAAGCTAAATAGAGATTACGTAAGGGTGAAGGGTGAAGGGTGATGGGGAAGGGGGGGGAGTGGGATATGGAAAGGGGTAGGATAAGGAGATGTAAGAAAGGGGGGGTTAGAGGGGGTTGGGGTGGTATGGGAAGGGGAATGGGGAGAATAAGAGAAGGAGGAAGGGGGAGATAGGCAAGTATGGGAGGAGAGGGGAGGGGAGGGGAGGGGGAGTGGGGGAGATAAGGAAAGGGAGAGAGATAAGAAAGTGTGGGAGATGGAGTGGAGGAGGGAGAGGGTGGGTAGGAGGGAGAGGAAGAGAGGAAGGGAGGAGGGAAAGGGTGGGAAGGAGAGAGAGGCAGGGAGGAGGGAACAGGTGGGTAGGAGGGAGAGGAAGGGAGGAAGGGAGGAGGGAGGAAAAAGGAAGAGAGAGAGAATGCAATAGGGACGAGATGAACGGAAAATAAAAGGGATGGGGAGGAGAATCATTGGAAGGAGAAAAGGAAGGAGGGGGAAGGTACAAGCTGAGGAGGGAGAAAATAGAGGAAAGCGAGGAAGCCAAAGAAGGATAGACAGAAGAATAAAGACAAAAATAAGGAACAGAGAGAGACTTCCGAAGGAGAAGGTAAGTGGATACCACGCCCCACTCTCTGAAAGAATTACCTTGCGCTCATTAGCCGCCAGTGTCGCCCTGTCGTAACGTGGGCGGGTGTTTTGACATGCACTAACAAGCAGGTGAAGGGAAGGTTCAAGCAATTCTTTGGTCGTTTTTGCTTTCGTTTGTGCTTGCGCGTGTGCTTGCGTGTGTGCTTGCGTGCGTGATATGTGGAAGTATGATTTGAAATACTTTTTTTTTTTGGATTATTTATATAATAAAGTTAATGTTGATAGTGATGATGATGATGATAAGGATAATTGTGATAATAATAGTGATGATACTGTTGATAATTGCGATAACAACAACAGTAATGATGATGATAATGATAATTATGATAATAACAACAATAATAATCATACTGGTTCATATACGATAAAATGAGAGAGAGAAAGAGAGACAGAGAGAGAGACAGAGAGAGAGAGAGAGAGAGAGAGAGAGAGAGAGAGAGAGAGAGAGAGAGAGAGAGAGAGAGAGAGAGAGAGAGAGAGAGAAAGAGAGAGAGAAATAGGGTGAGATAGAGAGAGAGAAAAGATAAGGGCAAGAGATGGATAGATAGATAGAGAGAGAGAGAAAGGATGAGGGTGAGAGACAGAGACAGAGAGAGAGAGAGAGCGAGCGAGAGGAAGAGGCTGTGAGTGTAATTGCGTTTTATCCTTTAGACATATAACCTATTTCTTCTATTTTTATCAGTTATTATTGTTGCCATTGTTATCATGTCCATTGAATATTAATGAGATAAGTATACAGACATTGTTCCATGCATATCATTACACTTTACCACAAAACAATCATTTATATGATTTATATGACCTCACATATCACTCTATTTGTCACACACCTATGCCATTGCACAATGTTTATCTCTCTCTCTCTGCAAACGGCAGACAAATCACCTTCGTGTTGTGATTTACCTTCTGCAAGAGTCCCTCTGCTCATGTAACAGGTCCTACCTTTACGTCCCACTGTCACATGCCAAATACGTGATTCTTAGCTATCGCACTATCGCACTATCGCTAGTCCGTTGTTACTATGCGATAAAGAGGATTATTCCGGGTAGTCTGTTGGCAACACTTCGTTTCTCGGAAGGACTTTTTGACTTTGACGAGTTTTTTGAGACAAGTGATTACGTACATCTCAAAAGGATGAGGTAACGTAGGTTATCCTCACCCCAATCTTAGTCCCTCATTGGCCTCACATATATTTTACGAAAACTTATAGCTATGTCAACATGTTGAAATATATACAGAACAAAAGACGGAGGGACAGGCAGCCCTCGCTCTGAGATCGTTTCTGTGTAAGTCAGGGAGAGAAACGAGGCATCTTGGTACTTTTTTTTATGCTCTAGGATGTGGTCATTTAACATGTTCCTTTGGGTGGGGTGGGGGCTCATCTCAGGGGCAGGTTGAGGAAGTGAGAGAGGGACTAGGTTATATATTTTGTTTATATTGGGATGGGTATTGCTACCGTTTTTCATTACCCTCCTTCAGTATATATAGAACACATGTGTGCGCACACATACATACTTACATACTTACATACATACATACACACACACACACACACAAACTACCCCAGAAGAATTGCTTGGCGAGAGGGAGCGCTGGCGTTGGCACCTGGACGCGGAATGTAACCCAGGGCGGAACGGAAAGACCAGATCGCGTTGCTAGGAAACGGTCTCTTCCCCTCGGCGTTCCCGCGGTGGCCTGTTTCCTGAAGGAGTGAGAAGGAAGAGGG
>BOPN01000022.1:583480-595980 GCA_017312705.2 Penaeus japonicus | reverse complement strand
AAGCATTTTGATCTAAAAAAAAATAATAATAATAATAAAATTTAAAAAATAAATAAATAAATAAATGAATTTAAAAAACACGAAAATCCGGGTATGGGGAAAAGACATACTCGTAGACCCGAATCCGTAAAAAATCCGTTTTTTGGGGACAAGTTAGAATTACGATCAGTGGTATCTGTTACAAAAATAATCTATTATGTAAGTTTCACTGTCCAAACTTCCCATGAATTACGTATCATCTTGTTAATTAATTTGTCCACACATACAATCATATACACATGTAAATATTATACGGGAAAGTACACATATATACAGACCTACACTAATGCTAACACCGCTAATACCAATATCATATATCACTTATGATAAGCACTTATCGTTACTCAAATATCAACAAGGTAACAGTCAGTATCAGTAACAAAACTGCGTAGAAAAACAACTCAAAACCAACACCGTTTTCCTGATGACAATTTTCTACGTCTGACAAAATGGCTAATCTTATCTGAACCAACATTTTATAACTAACTCACAGAGAATATAATCAACCCAATGTCATTTCCCATAGTGGGTATAGAACATCGATAATACAGAAAGATCAACTGTCAAATTGCAGAAATTGAGAAATTAAAATGGCGAGAGAATCTATAGTACGGTACATGGACGTATGCTACAGCCGTGGCTACTGATTTCATACCGTAGCTAACGTGAACTATAAATGTGGAACTAGCACAATTAAAATATAAGATATGTCTCAAACTTGGTGATATTGATAAGATGAAGATTATATACTGAATTTATTGATAAAACGTTTCTGAAAACGCGATACAATGTACTAACGAGAAACACTATCATATTTTAAAATACCTGTTTGGATTTTTGCTATAACCATAATCATTCCGTGACCAAGATTTTTTTTTCTTCTTCTTCTTCTTTTTTCGTCAATATCTCAATAAATGAATAACATATTTGCGAATTAGCTGTCAAGCAATGTGATCGAATCAATTACCACTTATTTTCTACATTTTAGTTCGTCATTTACAGTAAAAAAAGTACTCTTGTAATCTATAAGGAAGCTTATTTATGAATTAGTAAAGGCTGTAAAGGCTTAAACTGCTTATATTACCTTGAGGCCAACCTTTTCTTTATAAAAAAAAAAAAAAAAAAATAGGCCTATATGTCAACATCAGCAATATTTTGGGTTATCCAGCAGATTAGAATATAAGTTTTTTTTTCTGAACGATAGGATATTTCTGCTTCACTAGCTTGATCTTTTAATACTGAACTAAATTATTTAATACTCGACTCAATATTTAATATTTTATACTTTAATTTTGCAATGATTTAATTTCATAATCGAATAGACAGATATATGTATGTATATATGCGTGTGTGTGTGTGTGTGTATATATATATATATATATATATATATATATATATATATATATATATATATGTGTGTGTGTGTGTGTGTGTGTGTGTGTGTGTGTGTGTGTGTGTGTGTGCGTGTGTGTGTGTACGTATTTTCTTTTCTTTTCTCTATTTTTGGTAATAAACAGCTTGAACATCTCCACAAAAGAAAAGGCCATAAGTCTATACAATTTAAAGAATAAAGAAATTAATTCAAGAAAGAACTTATTTAACGAATTAAATAAGCCCAATTAATATCAAGCATCAAAGTTACACTGTTCTTTTATTCCTAGAAACAAGAAGTATAAAGGACTGCTACTTCACAATTGCAACTTTAATATACATATCATACCTTCGAACACAAGAGATAACCTAATTTGTTGCACACCTGTGTTGATCAAAACCTTAATTGAAGATTAATTCTCCGTTGAAGCAGAAATTGCAAATCTATCAACTGATTGCCGTGAAGTCAAGCACAATTGTGACGTAGCCAAGTGTAACAGGAACAATTTGTGCTATAAATAACTCATAACAAAAGCCAGTTGGTGTATGTAACCATATAGGTTAGCACCTGGGTGTTACGGGTCCTTAAGTATCACGTTGCTTAGCTTAGTTGTGTAGAAATTATTTATTTCGTTAATTACAGAGAGAGGGATGGAGGAGGGAGGGGGAGATAGGGAATGAGGGGGAGGAGAGAGAGGGGGGGGAAGGAGAGGGGGGAGGGAGAGAGAGAGAGAGAGGGGGTGAGAGGAGAGGGGGAGGGAGAGGAGAGAGGGAGGGAGAGAGAGAAAGGGGGGGGGAGTGGGAGAGAGAGAGGGGGGGGAGGGAGAGAGAGAGACAGAGACGAAGAGACAGAGACAGACACAAAGGGACAGAAACAGAGAAAGAGACAGATCCGCACTTGGCATTTGAACTGAAATGCACAGCAACAGAAATACAAAACCCCACACGCGAAATGTTGATGGGCGCGTATCCCCTTACGTCAAGGTGTTTCAGATCACTTTCTGACATAGGCATGCGATCAGCATTCGCCACATAGACGCCACCAATTTTATATGGGTAGTTGTTACTCTTTCGTTTGAATAAGATCACTTATAAATCTGTTTTATGATTATTTTGATTAATATCAGATAGGGAATGATAGCCAGCATGTCGAGTGGTTAATTTTAGTGTATATATTATTACAGCCCACAAAGTTTACTTTCCGTTTGTACAGAAAGAAGTCATCTGATTAGTTCTTGTTTAATTACGTAATATATATGCCAGCACACGTATGCAAAGTAAAGCTTCATTATCAAGGTGATTAATTTCCCGCCAAACTTAACTAATCCCTAAGCTTAGTGTGACAAGAGCTAGCTAACCTGACATGGCAACTGATATTGACACGTTACTCATATATACATCTCGACGTCTTCATTCTTGCGTAATATATTTGTAAGCTTAGCAACGGCGTTGTGTTTTGCTCACGCTTGCCTCCCTGACGCCAGTGGGTCATGGACAATCCTTTTACTTCGTCTTCAAATTCCCTCTCGGTGTGTGTGTCCCGCTCCCTCCCCGGGTGAAAGTACATCACCTCTCATCTTCGCTTGTCATTTGTCACTGATAAGAGAATCGCCTGCGCCTCCGGGAGTGGAGCCCTTGTCTCGATACGTCATCTCGAGGCGCGAGGGCCCATTGGTCGACATGGAAGAACACACCTCCGAAGGTGCGTGAACTGCCATCCATGGTTTCCCTGCGGTGTGATTGGTCGGCTCATCCGTGACGTCACTCTCCCGTTCTAGCCACTAGCGGATCCCTTTTGTTGAAGCGGGAGGAGACGGATTTCCCGTGAGAGAGCTGCGGGAGCATTGTGTAGTGACGGCAGGTGGAGAGCGGTCAGACGCGGCGAGGCGATTGAAGCGGCGAAAGACGGAGTTCGAGGATTCGCGCGCGCGCATGTCTTTTGGCACGTCTTTTTTTGCCTTCGAAGTGTGAGAGATACTTGGTCTGAAGTGGTGAATTGTCCACGGATAGTGATCGCAGGGAAATGATCTATATATATAAAGAGGAGGATCATAGTATTGTATTCTACCTGAGCAAATGATAGTACTCTACGTAAATTCGGAGAAAATATTGTAGGATACAGTATAGCCACACACGAGTCCCCTCCAAAAAATAAATATAAAAATACAGCAGCCATGGCGAGCGTCATGAAAATGTTCCACAACTTCAAGAGCAGCCACCTCCCTCGGGGCAAGCGGTCCCAGACCATCTCGGCCCCCGCCCCTGCCTCCCCGAAGGACCAGACGAGGGAAGACCCCGAGGGCGCCCCATCCAGCGACCTGGTAAACCGCAGGAAGGTGTCCATCTCGAGGAGCGGAAGGTACAGGGAGAACCACAAGAAGAGGTGCGCCCTTCCCGACGATACACGGAGTAGTTCTGATGACCTCGCCAGTCCGAAGGTCGTGACCCGGGCTGACACCACAACAAAGGTCTGTGTGTCTGTTTGTGTTTGTGTGTGTCTGTGCTGACCTTCGTTCATCCTGTTTTTTTTTAGGGAGGGAAGGAGGTTAATGTGTGGAGTTTTAGATTCGGTGACTAACAGAGCTTGCCACGATTTTTTTAATATGTTCTTTTGATGTCATGCTTCGTTTTGATCGAAGTTACTTTTTTATTCTTTTTGCTCTCTAGTTTCCTAACGATCATTTCACAAGTTCATTCTAACAGTTATTAGCGACTGTTGATTTTTATTGACTATACATAGCCATGTGGTTGATCATATACAGTTTCGTATCTGAAAATCACATCACAATATCCTAAACTAAAACAGGTTTGACTTTTTTTTCTGTAGGTTCGAGTGTTCCACTGAATAGACAAAAGAAGTGAGATCTATGTCGAGCAAACTGTTCATCATGAAACCACTAAGTTAACCGGATCAAGAGAGATTCCACTACTTTTCATCACACGAAATAATTAATTTTCCGCTAACTATGACAAACAACTTATCTAGAATAACGATCTCAAAGGCAAAGTCAGATCTACGTTTAATTCCAAAAAATTAAACAATCAATAAAAAATAAAAGTAAGGAAATAAGGCTTAATTAAGTGGCATCGCGCATTAAGTGTCAGTTTTAAACATTCGAAAAAAAACGAAAATAACCGACCATGAAACTGTCATTGAAAGTTTTGAAACAACGGGATAGTCAACCGTTCCATTATGCTATTGTTGTCCTCACAGTAAAGAGGGAAATGATAGGGGAGATAAGGGGGGGAATGAGCTAATTAGGGGAGGAAGTGGATAGAGGATAAATATAGAGAGAAGGGAGAAAGGGAAAGATGGAGGTGGCGTATAGAGAATGGAGGGAAAGGGGGAGGAGAGAGGAAAGAAAGGTACAGAGGGACAAAGAGATAGGTGGGTATGGGAGGAAAAGATGAATATGGGAAGAAAGACTAAGAGAAAATTAGGATGGGGATGTATAGAACACGATGATGGAATAAAGAGGGGAAAGGAAGAAGAAAGGTGAAGATGAAAAGGGGAGGTGGAGGCAAAAGAAAAAAAGAGTGGACGGGTGAATGAGAAGAGAAAGAGGGAAAGAAAAGAAGGTATTAGGGAGGGGTAATAAAGGAAGAGAAAACGTGGAAGAGAGAAAAAAAGGAAGATGGGGGAAGAGAAAAACAGAGAAAGGAAGGAAGACAAAGAGAAAATAGGAAGGGAGAGGAGAAGAATTAGATGATAAAAATACAAAGAAGGGAGTAGGAGAGAACGAAGAAGATAGAGGGGGTCGGGACAAGACAACAAAAACGGAGAGATGTAGAAAAAAAAGAAAAAGAAAAAAGAGAGGTGTAAATATAACAAGAAAAAATGAAACGGAGAGAAAAAAGGTTGAAAAGAGAAAACCAGAAGACTGAGAGAACAGGAAGAGAAGGAGGAGAGATTTGAAAAGAAGAGGGGAGGGGGGACAGGGGGGAGAGGTGGGTGGGGGGTGTTGACCTCCAACGCGTGAGTGGTTAACAATGACCAAGGTTTTGGTGGAGGGATGAGGTGTCATGTCAGCTGGACACTCGATTCATGACAGATGATGATATGGATGATGATGGTGATGATGAGGAGGAGGAGGAGGAAATGATGATGAAGATGATGGTGATGATGATGATAGTGTTGATGATGGTGATGAAGATGATAATGATGATGATGATGATGATGCGACACTTAATGGTAATTGTGGTAATGATGGTTAATGATGTTGACATTATTTATAGTTGTTTTGCTATTCTTATTAACATTATTGCTATTGATATTATTGTGATGATATTGATTATGATGATAATTAGCAGTAGCAGTATACTGAAGTAATGATGATGATAATGATTATAATACTGATAATGATAATGATTATAATACTGATGATAATAAAGACGTCAATAACAATAACGTTATTGATGAAAATTCAAAACTAAATCTGCTCAGGTTAGCTTAGACAAATATCGTGTTATCGTGATATTTTTTGTTATTTTTCGTGGTATTTTGATAATAATAGGATATTTGTATTTAAGATTCATAATATCAGTCGTGTGGGTGATAATAATGAGAATATTATTAATATTGATAATGGAGGTAAGGATATATTGATGGCAATGGTGGAAAATATCATGTTAAGAATATCATTTTAGGAAATAACGATCCTTAATGATGATATGATATATAATATATAATATAATGATATGATATATAATATAAAATATTGTTAGTAGTGATGATACAAAGGAAGAAGATAAGAGTACTGATAGTAAAGATGATTATGATGAAATACCATTTATAAAAAAAAATATAAAAGGTCATTATAAAAAGATAGAACTTGATTGACCATATATAGGATACGCACCTAGAAAAGATTTAAACTATTTATGAAACAAACGAGGTAGATGAAAATAAACCAAATGAAATAGACGAATAAGATAAAACACATAAGATTTAAAAAAAAAAAAAAAAAAAAAAAAAAGACATACACCATTTACGAAAACAACTTTTTATAAAAATCACATAGAATTAATAAATCAGATTAGATTAAATAAGTCAAATAAAATCTCATAAGGCCAAACGGAATGACCACCACACCCAGATAAAAAAAAAAAAAAAAAAAAAGTTCAGTTATATATTCTCGTGTCCAAAAGCTCATTGTCTTTTCCGGACGTCCGATGCTCTTTTGTTTTTTATTTGCGCATCCTGTTTTTCTTTTCTTTTTTCGCTTTCATGTAGAATTAAGGTCGAATACGTGATTTCTTTTGTGGTAATATCTTATATATTTGCAAGGAGACTGAAATATGTACTGAAGGTGTGGATGGAGTTTGTTTTATTATGAGATTCGATTATTGTGGATTTCATAATTGATGGAAACAGGTGAGCGCCATTTTTTTTTCTTTCTTTCTCTCTTTCGTTCTTTCTTTTTTTATGACCTGGATATTCGCTGGATATATTTTTCTTCTTCTTCTTCTTTCTTTCTTTCTTATGACCTGGATATTCGCTGGATATTTTTTTTTTCTTCTTCTTCTTCTTCTTTCTTTTTTATGACCTGGATATTCGTAAGGAGACTGAGGCACATTGACAAAACGTAAGGAATTTGCTTACCAGGTCATATAATGCGATTATGCAGACCTCAACCTGGCCTATTTTCCATGCAATTGCAGTGACCAGCATGACGTTAGATAGCTCGCTGTGACGTCATCATTACATCATATGTGGTGACGTAGTGTCTTGCAAACATTGCATACGGAGTCTATCAGATACATTAGCTTTTGAAGAAGATTTAATTAGGATGTTGGGAAGGCTGGTTAACCATTCTTTCTCCCTTTTTAATCTCTTTAATCTGTGTGGTTTACTTTAGTTTGCCCTTTACTTTTTCTATACGTTAATGTTTGTCACGTTGATTTTTTTTTCCTTTTCGTTTTGTTTAACCTATTTTTATTTTTTTATTTTTATTTCTTCTTCTCCCGGGTTGTCTTTTTTCTTTTCTTCAATGGCAGTTATTCCTCTTATGTCTTTTACCTATTTTCTTCAATTTCTTGTTCCTTTCATGTTCATTATCAATCATTTTCCACGTTCGCTTTCCTCTCATACTTATTATCTATCGTTTTCATCTTCATTTCAACTCTTCGCTATCACTTTCATCTTCATTTTCCTCTTGTGTTTCTTATCTTCCTCTCTGCTTTATTCTCATGCTCATTATAAATCATCTTCATTATCGCTTGCACTTTTAGCCGTCACTTTCAATCTTCATTTTCTTCTTGTATCATTTATCTATTATCATCGTCTCTGCTTTCCTCTTTTACTTTTTATCAGTAATTTTCATTTTTTGGTGTTTTTTTTACTTATATTAGCTACCACTTTCACTTTCATTTTCCTCTTGTATTTTGCCTATAATCTTCGTCTACGCTGTACGCTCATAGTTATCAATAATTTTCTTTTTTCTTATTTTTCTACTTTTATCAGCAATCATCTTCATCTTCATTTTCTTCTTGTATAATTTACCTATCATCGTCTTCTCTTTTCTCGTATGCCTTTTATCTATTATCTTCCTGTCTCTCACTTTCTCTCATCTTCGCCCGCCTCCATTATCGAATCTATCTCATGATAGTTTTGCTTTAATCCTTCGTTCGTATTTGCTTTCTTTCTCATTCCTTTTCTCCTTATTCTGAAATTCCTTTTCTCTTCTTATTCTTTATGTGTATCTTCTTGTCTCTCCAATTCCTGCTTTCTCTCCGGTTCTTATCTTTTATGCTTCACCTTCTTATTTTCTAGTCTCTTCTTAATTGGTTCTTTATCTTTCTTCTCCCCCCCCCTCTCTATACATATCTCTCTGTCTTTCTCTCTCTCTCTCTCTCTCTCTCTCTCTCTCTCTCTCTCTCTCTCTCTCTCTCTCTCTCTCTTACCTTCTTTCTCTTTCCCTTTTCTCCCTCCTCCTCTTTCCCTCTCTTTTCCCTTTCATTTTTTCTCTCTCCCCCTAATTGTATTTCTCTCTCTCTCTCTCTCTCTCTCTCTCTCTCTCTCTCTCTCTCTCTCTCTCTCTCTCTCTCTCTCTCTCTCTCTCTCTCTCTCTCTCTCTCTCTCTCTCTCTCTCTCTCTCTCTTTCTCTCTTCTTTCCTTCCCCCATTTTCCCATTCCCAATTCCCTTTTCATTTTCCTTCCAAGAGAACGTTAATGGCGCGAACCTCAGGACAACGAGCGTACATATGATTATAATTGTGTCGAAACATAATTAGCAAATGCTTTTAGTGCCTCGTTATCGAGTTTGTTTTTGTTTGGATGTGTTTCGTAACGGTTTTTAAATTTTGTTTAACGGCTCGCAAATTGTACATTTAATTGTGGAGAGATTAGACTGACTATCAATTCTTTTATATTTTAAGCCCGTGACGGTAATTCGTTATTATTGTAATTATTGTATTTTTTATTATTAATTTTCTCTGATTACTAATGTTATCTACTTTAACCCATTTGATTTGATATCATTGCAATCATCGTATTTATCATTATTATTCTAAATTGCACATTTTTTTCTATTTCTCTTTCGTCTTCTCTAAAACATTTCTCTTCCGTTCGCAGGATCAGAAGAACAAGGAGAATGAGAAAAGCAGAGCGAACGAGAAGAACAGGGAAAACCTCGTCCGTCGAGAGAGTGCCATCAGCGTGACAGACGGTCATGCAGTTGCAGACGAGATTGAGTCCCTTGCAAAGAAAATGACCATAGAAAACGCGCTTCAGACGTCTTTATAGCTATGACTGTGATATATCGAGTAGGGTCTGTATTTAATGTGATATTTAGGTAATATCTGTACTATAAGATTGTTGTTCTTTCCCCTCCTTCCCTCTCTGTCTGTCTATCTCTGTCTCTTTCTCTTTCTCTTTCTCTTTCTCTTTCTCTCTCTCTCTTCTCTCTCTCTCTCTCTCTCTCTCTCTCTCTCTCTCTCTCTCTCTCTCTCTCTCTCTCTCTCTCTCCCCCCCCCACCCCCGTGATCCTATATTCAGTATTTGATTTCTGTTGTAGATAAATTCCGTTCAGTGTCATGTTTTTGGTTCTGGTTCTACGTGAAGTGAACCGGAATTGCTTTAAGTACGATGCAAGTAGCTTTATTGCAGAGCCCTGTGGAATCTGGTTTAGAGAACAGCTACAGCTTTGCATAGAAAGGGATTCTCATAGAAGA
Organism: Penaeus japonicus; assembly: GCA_017312705.2. Classification (NCBI taxonomy): domain Eukaryota; kingdom Metazoa; phylum Arthropoda; class Malacostraca; order Decapoda; family Penaeidae; genus Penaeus; species Penaeus japonicus. The sequence goes on along the minus strand of BOPN01000022.1, from coordinate 586,398 downwards.
GGATGCCTTAGGGTAGATACAAGAAATGCTTTTTTATTTATATCATTTTTATATCAGTCTCTCCCACACATGCGTCTGTCGTTTCCAAAGGGATTAATGTTGTCATAGATAAACAGGATAATCAGTGACGTTATATGGGGCTTAGGTGTTACGTAGCCTGATGAAGTGTACATATTTATCTTCGTTAAGAAACGTGATTAGTGACTGTCAACGGTGAGATAACGGTTTTGAGTGGATTATATCGTCAGCTTAGTCCGCAGACCGTGTCACATCACAATCCTTCTCCCTCCAGGCTTCTTGTTGATAAACACTTTTTTTATTTATTATTATTTTTTTTATCACAGTGTTCCTTAAATTTTCATTTTTCTTTTTTTGTTATCTCATTTCTTTGTGTTATCATTCATGTTTTTTTTTCCCCTTGGTGTCTCGTTTTTTTTTCTAATCTCAGATTTATTTTTTCAACATTCATTTTTTATATAGTTTGCTTTTAAATCTAACCTATGACTTCATTGAATAAGATTGGAATAGAATTCGAAATCTTGTGATCTGTACTTTTCAAAGCAACATTTCAAGACTCTCCACTTATTGTTAATTATTGTCTTTCTCTCTTTCATTCTCTCTCTCTCGCTCTCTGTCTCTCCCTCTCTCCTCTCTCTCTGTCTCTCTTTCTCTCTCTCTTTCTCTCTCTCTCTCTCTCTCTCTCTCTCTCTCTCTCTCTCTCTCTCTCTCTCTCTCTTTCTTTCTTTCTTTATTTTCATAGAGGAAATTTGCCAGAAGGAAATATATTTTCCAATGTAAATATTTATATGCATATATATCTATGTAATGCTTTATAAACTATATAAAGGTTTCTGCTTTAATGTGTAACGTCAACATATCAAGTGATATTAAGTAATCATCACCTTAATGACGAAACACCTTGGGCAAATTAATAGCTCTAAAAAAATAAAATAAAATTCCAATAAAAAAATGAAATGTATATTCAGTATTCTCTGAAGGAATTTTCAAAATATATAGATATATATATACATAAAAGATAGAATCCTTTTAAATGGTTTGCCACCGTCTAATGAAGCTTATAGCACTTTATATAAGCATTATTTTAGACGATTCGATTAACTTTTAATACAAGACAATGTACAAGACATTTATATTTGTACCATTTGTACCTATCGACATAGGAAATAAAACTGTACCACGAGATTGTTTGTTTTTATTAAAATTGATAAGAAATTCATAAGAAAATAGGTTCTGCGATACGGATTATTTACAATGATAGTGTCAGTGATGGTGATTTACAATGATGGTAATGATCATAATGATTATAGTAATGATATAAGGTAATCATATTAATCATGATAACAGGAAAGCAATATATTTTACGTAACAAAGAGAAAGAAAAACATAATGCAGAAAATGATATATGTTTATACATATATGTGTGTGTGTGTGTCTATGTATATATTCATCATATATGATGAAGACAAGGACAATTGCAATAGAACTTGTAGCGACAATGAAAATCATATCAGTAACAATAGGAGAAACAATAAAAACAAACACAATATATATTTTTTTTCCTTATCAGGAGTTGCATAATATCACACACCAAGATAAAACTTATCATATGTTTAATCTCTCAGATTTTCCAAGTGCACAGTCACCCTCCTCCTCCTCCTCCTCCTCCTCCTCCTCCTCCTCCTCCTCCTCCTCCTCCTCCCCCTCCTCCCCCTCCTCCTCCTCCTCCTCCTCCTCCTCCTCCTCCTCCTCCTCCTCCTCCTCCTCCTCCTCCTCCTCCTCCTCCTCCTCCTCCTCCTCCTCCTCCTCCTCCACCTCCTCCTCCTCCTCCTCCTCCTCCTCCTCCTCCTCCTCCTCCACCTCCTCCTCCTCCTCCTCCTCCTCCTCCTCCTCCTCCTCCTCCTCCTCCTCCTCCTCCTCCTCCTCCTCCTCCTCCTCCTCCTCCTCCTCCTCCTCCTCGTCCTCCTCCTCCTCCTCCTCCTCCTCCTCCTCCTCCTCCTCCTCCTCCCCCCCCCCCCTTACCCTCTTCCAATCATGACCCACCTAGCCCCCTTCCTAACTTCGACTCCAGCCCACCGATTCAACTACGTGTTTTGTATGTTCGCCCACCCGCCCATCAACCCACCGTATATGTATCATCTATTTGCTATCTCATTTTCCCAAGACTGGTGTTTAATTCATCGCCTACCAGCCCGCCCACTTTCCTTGATCCACCTACCAGCCCACCAAACATCCTCGACCAGTCAACTATCCCACCAGCTGTCGTTCGTCCATACTCCTACCAACCCACCTTCCCCTATCCCTGACCCACCTACTAACCTACCCACTTCCCCTATCCCTTACCCACCCACCAACCCACCCACCCTCACCTACCCACCAACCCCTCACCCACCAACCCCTCACCCACCTACCCCTTACCCACCAAACTACCCCTCCCCAACCCACCAACCTACCCACTTCCCCCCCTATCCTTCACCCACCCACCAACCCACTTCCCCTATCCCTCACCCACCTACCCACCATCCCCTATCCCTCACCCACCCACCCGCCCACCAAGCTCACCCACCCACCAACCCACTAACCCACTTCCCCTATCCCTCACCCACCCACCAACCCAACCTACCCCCCACCCACCAACCTACCCTTCACCTACCCACTTCCCCTACCCCTCACCCACCAACCTACCCACTTCCCCTATCCCTCACCCACCAACCAACCTACCCACTTCCCCACACCAACCAACCCACCCACCAACCTACCCCTCACCCACCAGCCTACCCACCCACCCACCAACCCACCCACCAACCTACCCCTCACCCACCTTCCCCTCCCCCACCCACTTCCCCTATCCCTCACCCACCCACCTACCCCTCACCCACCCACCAACCTACCCACCCTCC
>BOPN01000022.1:558480-568480 GCA_017312705.2 Penaeus japonicus | reverse complement strand
CATCTAGGTTTTGGATGTTAGGTTTGCTTAATATTACGGTAGTTATAGTAATTATGACTGCAATTGTTGTCACTCATTTAGTCATTATGGAAAGGTATATCAAACATGGAATTCATATTGCACTTTTCCCCTTCATTATCCAGTACGTTACTGTAAACAGTGTCTAATTTTGATCCAACTGATTTATTGACGTTTGCAGGGTTTTGAATTAATAGATTGTTTGTACCTAAGTTAAAGATCTCATTATGATATGATTAACCTATTGCAGACGGTGTCATGACATAAATGGCACATGAATTTATGGCCGGACTGAGGTCATCATGACGATGGTCATCATTCCATAATTGATGTTGGGGGAGTATGGATCACTGTTTCTTTAGTATACTATGAGTAATTGTTCTATTTAGTGAGTGAGGATAACAATTACAATCATAATTTCTGATGTATGCAAAATGGATTTAATTTAAAATCCTAAACATAGATGGCACTACTCTCTTAGTACCAGCAGCCTGAATGGCACTCATCCAGGGTCTCTAGCAAGCGTTGTCTTAAGAGAGTGATGACGCACAGCAAGATGCCGAGCTCTTGCTCTAAAGTACTTACAGTGAAGGATGTGTAAGCAGAATGAGAAGCGGAAGGTGACTTAAACCATGCCTAGTGTCTACAAATGTCCCCTGTGCCAGTAAGGCTACCTTGTGATGTGGCACTCGCAGTCATAAGCACAGGTGTCCTTCCTCTTCCCCATCTCTTCATGTTATCTTCATCATAATTATTTTTCCGTATTTGTTTACGACAGTACACGAATGCACAAAAAATAAAGTGGCTTTTTTGTCGTCCCATAAAACGGCAATACTTGTATCACACTGAGTAAAAAGAAGATAATGAGCTGAGATGGAGCCTATACTACAATTTCAGTCAACTGCAACAATAATAAAGCCCGTCATATGGCTCATATAAGTCTCACAATACATTCAAACACACAAAAAATGATGAACATAGATATGGCTCCAGTTTTACAATGAGTGAATGAAAGAGAGTGGGAAAGGTTGGGACTTGTCGTGTGAAGCTGCCCCGCTCTGAAATATAACCCATCTGGGATGCAGCATAGGTGGCACTAGTGCTCGTCCTGGGGACTGGGGAAAAGGATCTATCCTTGGCTGCAATGGGTTAATAAGAATTAATAATATTGAGAATATTTTGTTGTATATCTTGAGATTTCTAGGTAACCTGGAAAATGGTCAATATGACACAAGTGTACATGCACCTTATCAGGTACTCATAGTTTGGTAAGCTGGATCATTGATTAAGCTGAACATAGGAAAAAAAATTGAAATAAAATTAGGAGTGTACACTTTATTAAATTTTTGTTTGTTACCTAAAATGAAGCCTGTTGGCTTAGACTCCCCCAAGATACTTAAAAAAGATTGAAAGAATTGCATGCACACTTAAAGTCATAAGCTTTTAATGCATATGGAGCTTTTTTGGGAATATATGTCATTTTGTTAAGAAAACATATTTTCAAGCATAATAAGAAATTACCTGAAAATTCTCTTATTAAGTATGCTACATACAAAGCTAATACTAATAAACTAATACTAATACTAATAAACTAATACTCTCCAAAAGTAATACCCTGTTTAGGTCACTAAAAAATAACACATGAACGGGAAGAACCACTCTTCTGTCGGAACGTCTATTTTACTCAGCAAATTAACAGTTCTTCTTAATTTCCAGCGGTTGCAGCGTCAGAAGGAACCAAGGGAAGGCCAGCTATTTGGGTTTCGCACAGATGACGGACGTTTGCTGGCCATTGCTCTATGTACAAATTATGGGAACCTGAAACATGACAAATCCCTGTTACATCCTGTACCTCTCACATGCATTGGAAAGTTTGAAGTTACCAAAGGAGATCATTCCAGACCTGAATTACAGGTAAGGTACTCTTTGTGCTTTTTCTGTCTCTGTCTCTGTCTCTGTCTCTGTCTCTGTCTCTGTCTCTGTCTCTGTCTCTGTCTCTGTCTCTGTCTCTGTCTCTGTCTCTCTCTCTGTCTCTCTCTCTCTCTCTCTCTCTCTCTCTCTCTCTCTCTCTCTCTCTCTCTCTCTCTCTCTCTCTCTCTCTCTCTCTCTCTCTCTCTCTCTCTCTCTCTCTCTCTCTCTCTCTCTCTCTCTTAATCTCTCTCTCTCTCTCTCTCTCTCTCTCTCTCTCTCTCTCTCTCTCTCTCTCTCTCTCTCTCTCTCTCTCTCTCTCTCTTTTGATTTGAATTATCTTGAGCTCGGTCATGAATTCCTCTTGCTTCAGTCTCATATCTTTTTCATTTGCTTTGAATTACTTTCACTCTAGTCATGGATTGAATTAACAATTTTGTCAGTTTGGCGACTTTCTGAACTGTAGAACATATAAAGTAACTAACTTACTTTGTAGATTCACTTTGTACATGACTTAATAATTTGTTTTTTATGTGTCCTGTTTAGAGTTTGTATATTTTGATGGTTAATTGTGTGGCAGTTAGTGACTAATTTATTTATTTATTATTATTATTTTATTATTTTTATTATTATTATTGATGTTTTTAAGCATTTCCAAATCACAGTTTTTGTATACATGTAAGATTTCTGGAAGCAAGATCAATCTGTTTTACTGACGTTTTATACTTCAGAGTTAGACTTATATTCTGTCAGATTCTTTTATTTATGACTTGTCTTTGATAACTCATGATATATATATATATATATATATATATATATATATATATATATATATATATATATATATATATATATATATATATATATATATATATATATATATATTTGAATTAGGAAAATGTCTTGAACATGATGTTGATGCAAAAGCAATGAGTCTGACGCCTCAATCAGCATCCTCTCAAAGTTGATTTTAATTATGATTTCTTGCATGTATGCATGTTTATATGCTCTGTTATTTATATGTTATGAGGGGGGGAAAAAAGTCTCGGGTTCCTTTTAAAATCGAGTGACTGACATGTCTTTTATTTTTTTGCAGGATAATGAGATAGCTGTTGTATGGGACCAAGAAGATCTTCATGTGTATGTTTCTGAGGACCAACAAGTATCCACATCCTGCTTCACTGAACTGACTGAAGAGGACCTGGCTGAACTCTTTGTCTTGGCCAGGGTTACCTTCACCTTTGACCTGACATCAAGGGACGCTGTTGTGTCCATCGGCAATACAATCCAAACCCTGGTTGATCAAATTGAGTCGCCATCCACCTGCTTCAGGTTACAAGAGTCCACACTTATTTTACAGAACAAGGACGGGGGTGTGTTGAGTTTAGGGAATCAGGGTGGCAAGGGCAATGTCGATATTGGATCTGTAATTAAAGGTGCCAAGAAGAAGAAGGCATCGTTGCACACTGTTAACTTCCAGATGTTGCAGAACAGAAGTACGGTAAACTGTAGAAATGCGCCTGTGGTACGGATAGATAACAGAAAGTCTGGTATCCTATCTACTCTCTTTAACGGGGAAGCAATTGTGTATTTACAGAAGTCTTGCAAAGTTTCACAAGTTGCAGCACTCTTGGCACAAGGAGTGGTTCAGCAGTTGCATTTAGCTGAATATTGGCTCGAGAGACAGCTAAATGACAAGAAGTTATGTGGAGACCTGATATCATTTAATTCCTTACATTTTCTTTCTGGCCATGTAGTAAATGTGATATACCCAGACAAAAGTGAAGAGAAGAGTTTAGAACCGTACAGGAAAGACGTACACGAAGTTTTGATGTTCCCGATGAACCAGCCCATGGTGAAGAGGGGAAACAGGCTGCCAATAACAGAAGCCAAATCTTCTGTTCTGAAGAATACTCACATCGGGTTGAAACCGTCATCAGTGTACGGGCAAATATCGATCGTTAAGGGAATTTACGGATACCATCACTACATGCAGGATAATTTTGATGATAATAAGTGGGGTTGCGCCTACAGGTCCTTACAGACGCTAGTATCTTGGTTTAGATTCCAAGGCTACACAGAAAAGCCCATTCCAACACATGCAGAAATTCAGAAATGCCTTGTTGACATAGGGGACAAACCGTCAAGTTTTCTCAATTCTCGTCAGTGGATAGGATCAACAGAAGTCGGGTTCGTTTTGGATAATTTGTATAATATCAGTTCAAGATTCATCTTTGTCAGTAGTGGAGCAGATCTGGCAGAAAAGGGAAGGGAGTTGGGTCACCATTTCCAGACTCAGGGTACCCCTATCATGATAGGTGGCGGCGTCTTGGCACACACAATCATCGGGGTGGACTACAACACGGAGAGTGGAGACATCAGTTTCCTCATTCTAGATCCACATTATACGGGAAGCGAAGACATCAACACCATCCAAAACAAGGGGTGGTGCGGGTGGAAGGGTCCGGAGTTCTGGGATCCCAAAGCGTACTATAACCTATGTTTACCCCAGCGTCCCATGTGCATCTAGTTTTAACCCTACGGGAGAGAGTTCAAGTGCGTTTAACCTGTGGCAGTCATATGGGGAATTTTTTCAAGTAAAATTTTTTGCGTGTAGGAAGACTGGAAAAATGATGGAACACTTTTGGTGCAATCGACCTAAAAGAAACTCCATTCGTTGCTTGACAAAATGTTTCCTTTTTTTTTTCTTCTTTTTTTTTAAACAGGATTTTTATTTTCTATTTTCTATTTCATTGTTAGTTCATCTTTGTATTTACGTCAGCCGTCAATTTGTCAGGAAAATTCAATTGGTGTCAATGTTAGTTTAGTTTTTCATGCTGTGTATTTCATCAGCTTTTGATAATTTTATTTTCTTAGCTTGCCAACTTGCCATCAGTTAGATTGTTGTCATGAATGTTAAAGTTGTATTCTTCTCAATCTGTAAGCTTTGCAATCATAGGGGAATTTTGAAAGAAATAGTCATCATGTAAACACTGTTTAGTGTACTGTTATTTGTATTTCACATGTTTTGAGTAACAGATAGCTCTGTTGCGTTTATAATATTTATTGTTATATTTATAATTTTTACAAATAAACAACAGTGGTGATGGAAAATCCAACTAGTTTTATATAATTCATAACTTGTGAGCTTCAGGATAACTGTATGGAATAAAATGTAAAAATATAACAGTAAATACAATTTCATCTTTTTTTATTTGCCCTCGACAGGAAATAGTTTCTCTCTCTCTTTCTCTATCTTTCTCATTCTTTCTCTCTCTTTCTCATTCTCTCTCCCTTTCTTTCTCTCTCTCCCTTTCTTTCTATCTCTTTCTCTCTCTCTCTCTCTCTCTCTCTCTCTCTCTCTCTCTCTCTCTCTCTCTCTCTCTCTCTCTCTCTCTCTCTCTCTCTCTCTCTCTCTCTCTCTCTCTCTCTCTCTCTCTCTCTCTCTCTCTCTCTCTCTCTCTCTCTCTCTCTCTCTCTCTCTCTCTCTCTCTCTCTCTCTCTCTCCCCCTCTCTTTCATCAATTTCACATTTTTTTTATTTGACGTAGTGACTCTTTTCATTCTTTCTAAAAAAAATCACTCATTCTCTTTTTTCTTTTACCTTACTCTCTCGTTTCCTTTCACCTTCTCATTCTTTCTTTCACTCTCATTCTGTCCTTCTCTTTCACTCTTTCTCATTTATTTTCTCTTTATTAATCTCTCTTTCTCACTCTCATTCCTTTTCTTTCTTGTTCACTCTCTCATTTATTCTCTATCTATCTATCTATCTCTATCGTTTCTCTCTCTCTCTCTCTCTCTCTCTCTCTCTCTCTCTCTCTCTCTCTCTCTCTCTCTCTCTCTCTCTCTCTCTCACACACACACACACACACACACACACACACACACACACACACACACACACACACACACACACACACACACACACACACACACACACACACACACACACACACACACACACACACACACACCCTCACCCTCACCCTCACCCCTAACTCCCTCACTCTCTCTCACTCTCCATCTTTATGTTCTTTCCCTCTATTTTCTTTCTTCCTCTCTTCCTCTCCCCCTTTTCTCTTTTGTTTTCTATTTCTCTCTCTCTCTCTCTTCTCGTTCTCGTTCTCTTTCTCTCTTTCTCTTTCTCTTTCTCTTTCTCTTTCTCGTTCTCTTTCTCCTCTCTCTTCCTCCCTCTTTCCCGGTCATATATGTATATATTGCATTGATAGTAAACTTACTCATTTTATTGTAATAATGTTAACAAGTATTTTTTATAATTGTTATTGTGTTTGGGATGACTTTTTCATGTATAACACGTAATGTTAAACCTTTGTAATTATGAACTGTTAGAAAATAAAGGAAATCAAGAAGATTTACTTTCAGATACATTTACGAATATATAAAATCTGAAAAAATAGCCATAAATCTACAGAAACACTAAATCTGCATTGATTAAAGGATATACAGTTCACCCTTTTTTTGCTGATATCTATTATCTATATCCCAAAGACTTATACTTATCAGATATGGGCCATTAACCTTTCTCTTGGTTGTTATTTAAGTAATTTGTTCTTGTTCAGCATAGGTGATCGTGATATACATTGCGTTAGCGAGAATGATGGTATCTGACCACGAGAATTCCCACAACATCAGTGAATATATATCATTTGATGATGATACCAACGAAGAAGACATCGAAGCTCACTTTCCTCGAAGGTTTCAGTTTTTGAAAGCTGTCGGGGTTTACATCGGCCAGAAGGGAGAAGATGGTAGATATACCTTTCACACTAAGAAGCTCCTCGTGGCGTACATTGCTTGGTACTTCATTCCAATGCTGACGTTTGTCTTGGCAGAGTTATGGTATATACTCGAAGACCATCAAAATACCGTTCTGTTTGAGCTCTTCCAGTCACCGGTGTTTGTAGGTGTTTGTGTTTTGATACCATTGATTAAGACTCATTCCCTGAAGAGCATTACAGAAACACTCCAGAGGAATATGGAACTGTTACCCAAGCTTCCTAAAGACCGATGTAAGCACACGAAGAAGAAGGATGAGGGTCAGTCAAAAGGCAACACCAAAGACGAAGCGACCCATGTGGCTTTCGGGACGGGGATATTTTCCGTGACTGTATTTTTATTCTACTCTGTTTATGAACTGATAACTTACTCTGAGGAAACATTTGACAGACTTTTGGATGAACTCCCACCTTTGCTGGTCGATCTGATATACCAAATTCTACCATTTATGACCACGTTTTTAATCATAACCTTCCTGGACTATTATACAAACCTTTACAAACACCTACACCATAAACTACAAGACCTGTGCGATCACTGGACAGACGAAGCTGCCAAAGACCTGCTGAAAAAGATAGAAGATACTCAGCACACCTTCAGGTCGCTGATGGTCGGTTTTTTGCAGTACGCCCTTACTACGAATGTCACCATCATACTGCTTCTGGCTATATTCACCACCTACCGGCTGTCTCAGGGCGTGCACGAGATCGTCTACCTGCTACCAGGCGGTGTAAGCACTATTATGGTTCTCTTGATATCATACCACGTCCATACTCTGCGTCGAAAGGTTTGTGTGCTTTGTTCAGTTGTTGTGAGGTTGTGGATGGTTGTAATTTGCATATGGTGAATTGGCTGAGATATATTTCTAGTGATTTATATTAAAAAAATAATAGGGGTTGAATATGCATTATGTATTGAGTGTACCTCATTGATAAAAACGAATATGATAACAATAAAGGCTCTAGAATAATTCCTTAACATATATTTTCCTGAAGCTTATATAACGATAAAGGCTCTAAAATAATTCCTTAACATATATTTTCCTTAAGCGTATATAACAATAAAGGCTCTAAAATAATTGCTTAACATATATTTTCCTCAAGCTTATTAAGTGTGTATCATATAACATCCCATTCAGATTTACACGTGTAAAATATTTTCCGTCTTTAATCAAATGAGATAGATTTCCCGAAAGTGAAATTCACTGAACAGAGGGTCAAGTTTGAGCTGACATTAAGAGACAAATCTTGCGCATTGAACAAGATCCCTGTTCAAAGGTCTCCATGTGGTCATACAATACTGACCTTGGATCTTAGGTGACTGGAGTTCTTTGACCTTTCAGTATATTTTTTAAAAATACGTAATTACGACGTCTTTAGGGAATTTTGTTAGAGTGTTTGTGTAGAACTTAGCTTCGAATTATTTCTAAATGGGTGTGAGGGTCATGCATGATTTTATTGTCCTTATATTTCTTATTCCTTATATTTCTTAAACGTTTTATGAATATAAAAGTGATAAGATATTTCTGGTCCGTTTGACTTTAAAGATAAATACACATACTACTTCTTCGCTTCCTAGTTATCAAAAAAATGTATATGTGCTCATCATATACCAAGTGGCAGAAATCAGGTATGTATATATTTTTTTCTTTTTTTCTGTCTTTCTTTCTTTCTTTCTTTTTTCTTTCTTTCTTTCTCTCTTTCTTTCTCTCTTTCTTTCTTTCTCTCTTTCTTTCCTTCTTTCTTTCTTTCTCTCTTTCTTTCTTTCTCTCTTTCTTTCTTTCTCTCTTTCTTTCCTTCTTTCTTTCTTTCTTTCTTTCTTTCTTTCTCTCTTTCTTTCTCTCTTTCTCTCTCTCTTTCTTTCTTTCTTTCTAAATCCAAACCACTTCCCCTCAGGGCGAAAAACTAACCCGCCTGGCACGAGTAAAAGCACGAGAGGCCCGACGTGCAGAACCAACAGAGAGGTACCAAACCCTACGAACCATCCAAGCGGTTCTGCAGGAGTCCCCCCCCGAAGCGCGAATCTACGGAAACCTCCCCGTTGGCTACGGCCTCATCCCCCTTGTGGCTGTGTTCGTCTTGGCTTACACGGGCCTCCTCACGTCAACGGAATCGGATGTGGTGTTGAATTTGGAAGGGGGAGCCGCCAACACGTCGCTCAGTCTCCACGTCGAGGGGAGGGTCAGGCAGTCATGCAGGTGTTCATGAAGGTCTTTTTGAGATTCCCCCTGGCGACAAAAAAAAAAAAAAAAAAATCGAGAAATGTATGAACTAGGTGACTGAAAAATAATACTAATAACTTTCTTTCAAAAAAAGTTACAGAGAAATGTATGAATTAGGTGACTGAAAAAATGATGATAATAAGTTTCTTTCAAAAAAAGTTATCGAGAAATGCATGAACTAGGTGACTGAAAAAAAATAATAATAACTTTCTTTGAGGTTTTAGGTATTTGTAAACAGAGATTATGTAGTAGGGATAGTTCTTTGTAAAGACTTATTTTGAACCAGTGCGTAATTATATAAACATTTAGACTTTATACATCATATATTTCTATTAATTTGTATTCAGATATGTCTTTATGTACGTTAAGACTATTATGTGTACATCAGAACGATTTTATCAAAGCAACCGAAGTATAAAAAGACGAAGATAACTGATAAGACCCGAATGTAAGTTACAAGGGACGTCTAATAAATGTTAATAAATACTTCCCACTTTCCACTGTGAGTTTAATTCCCTAAATGATTTCCAAAGCCGGAAGAAGACAGCAGCCATAACGAAAGATAATTTTAAAAAAGGTTTTCAAGTCATTCTCGGCGAATTTGGAGCGATGACTTCACTAATGACGTCACTCATGAGATCATCACCTGGGCGATGGTGCCATGTGCTCATGACGTCAGAGAATTTCCATGTGGTTCTATACACGTGTAAAGGTTATGAAGCCATCATATATATAATCAAGGAGTATCTATCATATCTTTGAGGTTAATACTGACGTTTAAATCGTGCAGAAGAAAATATATCGATTTAAAATGGCAAAGAAATGTGAAATGTGGCACCATCGGACAAGGTGAGGGCGGGAGTGGACAAACCGGCCGACATTCCAGTCAGTATTTACCAGTTCTTTTTTTTTCTTTCTCTCTCTCTCTCTCTCTCAGCTAACACACTTCTCACGAACCTGGTGCTGCGTGCCATTCGTGGAACAATGCCTCGGATATTGATGAAAGAAGTAGCAGATTAGCGTAGGTTTTTTCTTTCTTTTTCTTTTTTTCTTTCGT
>BOPN01000022.1:530980-548480 GCA_017312705.2 Penaeus japonicus | reverse complement strand
AGAGAGAGAGAGAGACAGGTGGGAGGGAGAGAAAGAGAACGAGAGAGAGACAAAGAGAGAGAGAGGTGGGAGGGAGAGAGAGAGAAAGAAAGAAAACGAGAGAGAGAGAGAGAGAAAGTGAAGCTCAATACAGCCCGAATTATAAGACATGAACAATTACCGGAAAGCATACGAAGAAATGCACCAGAGTTACCACGGAACATAGCCAAGCAGACGCAGGCACAAAAGTATTCGGCGCGCGACGTACGGGACACCCCGTTCATAACAGTAATGACCCCGCGCCCGCTAGGCATCTCTTGTGACGGTTGAACCACTTACCGCAAAATTGCTTGTGCTTCAGATAAACAAGAGATGAGATCAACCAAACGGTAAAAAGTTCTCATTTAGTAACAGGGGAAAAGATAGCCCTAACACAACATAATAAGATAACACACGCGTGCACATGTAAAACCCATTTCAAAATAAGGTAAAATGATTACCGATCGGAAAAAAAAGAAGTATAGACAGCTCCTAAGAACCTAAATATGACATATTTATCATTCCCGAATCAGCAAATATGAAATGGATAGATCCATGAATCATCCCAGGGGATTACTCATTCAATTATCATCGCAGATTGAATAATTGAACGCGATCAAAACAAATTGACGACCAAAGGCACTCTTCAAAATAGAAAACGGACCACCATTGTCTGTCTTAGCTTGCTCACAAGGACCAAGTGAATTATACTTAGAGAGAGAAAACCAAATCAAGATAATAATAAAAAAGAAGAATAGAACTAACGAATCCAACACAGAACAATCATAAAGACAAAGCTAGAGAGAAATACAAAAGCCCTTCGTGCTTCTGGATGTAAACAGTTCCTGATGAAACGCGTTTGTTTACATATCATGACGGTTGCTCGCTAGTCGTTTTCTCTGTCCACGACAAAATCAAAAGAACAGAAGTCAGTAAATCAGAAATCAAACGAACAGAAATCAGTAAGTCAGAAATCAGCAAATCAGAAATCAGTAAATCAGAAATGATTGATATGTATATGGATGCACAATTTCTTACGGAATATTGGTAGATTAAACCGATACAGATAGATTGTTAATTTGGTAGATAGATAGATGGATCCACAGTTGCTTATGAAATATCGATAGATAAAGCGACAGACAGATAGACTGATAGATATATATCCAAATAGCCAAGTGTAAAGAGAGGTATACAGATAGATAGGGGTATAGATAGGTAGATATGGAAAGTATGTACTGATAAAATCATAGATAAACAAAAAGCAACATATAGATAAAGAGAGAAAGAGACACAGAGCGAGAGAAAATGGGAGAGAGAGAGAGAGAGAGAACGAGAGAGAGAGAGAGAGAGAGAGGGAGAGAGAGAGAGAGAGAGAGTGAGACAGAGCGAGAGAGAGAGAGGGAGGGACACAGGGCGCGAGAGAGAAGGAGAGAGAGAGAGAGAATGGTAAAGACCGCAGAGACTGTTCAGAATGCCCAAGGCATTTGTATCGACACATGTCAATACATTGTTATGTTATTTTCCTTTCATCACCCATTTTCATGATTTTGGTACCAAGTAAACTCTCAGAAATAATGCTATACTGAATGCAGCATTGGTTTCCAAGAATAATAAGAAAATAAGTTCTTGAAGACTCCTGATAACTTCCAAGTTGCAAGCAAAGATTGTTATTAATACGAATATCGGTGGATACTTGTCTGCATAGAAGTATAATTGTTTAAGGACACGCAATGGCACACACATGCATACGCAAGCACGCAGTCATGTATGTTCGACTATATGTGTCATTCATGTGTGTGTGTATATATATATATATATATATATATATATATATATATATATATATATATATATATATATATATATGTATATGTGTGTGTGTGTCTATGTATATAGATAGATGGATAGATAGATAGATAGATAGATAGATAAATAAATAAATAGAACATATATAGAAACATACATCAACCCATTCTCCTAAAAGTCATAACAACTAAATTAGATGCCATGACAGATATTCGACTTGACTGATCGAGACGAAATATTACGAAGCACAGCATTTCCTGTGACCAATCACGTTCCAAGAAACAAGGGCAAAAATAACAGTGAAGCCATGCTCATGTCTCAGCCTTCAGTAATGACACGACGTAGGAAATGCACCTTGCAATTTCAAAGATTCAATTGCACCTCCCAACCTCCTTTCTAGAATAGCAATAGGATCCTTAGAATGCAAGGCAGTGCAAGCTATGACGATAATATTTGATATAGAATCATTCTATCTAGAATGCGTATTATCTGAGAGAGTGAGTTTTTTAACGTGATTAACTCTACGGGAATATTCTACACTGTAGCCTTGTGTCAGTCTGTAAGTAGTGTAAGTATATTATGAATGATATGTAAGTAATGAGCACTAAGGAGGTACCTAGTAAACAAACTGTATGTAAGTGGTTATCTTGTGAATAACTAGTAAGCCAATATGTTAGTAATTAGCCCGTAAGTAAGTGGTAAGTAGCCAGTAAGTCATTAGTAAGTAGCCAATAAGTAAGTGGTAAGTAGCCAGTTAGTAAGTAATAAGTAACCAGTAAGTAAGTAATAAGTAACCAGTAAGTAAGTAGTAAGTAGCCAGTTAGTAAGTAGTAAGTAGCCAGTTAGTAAGTAGTAAGTAGCCAGTTAGTAAGTAGTAAGTACCCAGTAAGTAAGTAGTAAGTAGCCAGTTAGTAAGTAGTAAGTAGCTAGTTAGTAAGTAGTGATTAGCCCGTAAATAAGTGGTAAGTAGCCAGTTAGTAAGTAGTAAGTAGCAAGTAAGTCAGTAGTAAGCTAGTAAATACGTTGTAAGTAGCAAGCTTGTCAGCAACTGGTGAGTACCCAGCGCGTAAATAGCAAGCTAGTAGCCAAACAGTAAGTATCCCGTAAGTATCAAAATCTAGTACACAGCGTGGGCGTTCTCTATAGTGGGTGGTGAGTGCAATGCCATTAATATCTCCTGCTTGTACCCCCTACAGCCGACGCTGAATTCCCGGGGTATGGTAGGCGGGGCGTGGGCGGATGTGGGTGGGGGTCTGGGTGGCTTAACCAAGCCAGGAATCACGAGGTTTCAAGCGAGGAGGAAGGGAAGGGAAGGGAAGGGAAGGGAAGGTGAGGTGGTGGTGGAAGTGATAGGATGTGGGGATCTGTGTGTATGTAGATACATGTGCGTTGGTAGGTTTGTGGGCGTGTATGTGTATGTATGAATGCTTGTCTGTGTGGGTGTGCTTGTGTGTGTGTGTGTGTGTGTGTGTGTGTGTGTAGTGTATATGTATATATATATATATATATTTATATATATATATATATATGAATATATATATAAATGAATATATATATATATATATACATATATATATATATATATATATATATATATATAAATGTATGTATATGACTGTACAGTATATGCATATAGATAGAGAGATAGCAAAGGATAGAAAAGAAAAGCTTCAAGAAATAGGGTCAGGGATGCTAAATATAAACACAGCCCTCAAAAGCGGAAACGCAAGAGATGTATATAAAAAAATAATAATAAAAATGTGTCCAATCACAGTGACGAGCTCATGTGTGAAGGGAGGAAGGAGGGGGGGGGGGGAGAGGAAGGGAAAGAGGGAAGGAGGGGGGGAGGGAGGTGGGAAGGGTTTGAGGTTAGGAAGAGAGAGGGAGGGAGGAAGGGGAAAGGGAGAGAGGGTGGGAGATGAAGAAGAGGCGGAGGAACAGAGAGAAAGAGGGAAAAGGGGGAGAGAATACTGGTGAAGGAAGAATAAGGAAAGAATGTGAGAAGGATATTTGGAAGAAGAAAGGCGAGAATGAGGGGTCAGGAAGAGGAGGAAAAAAGGCGGGAAGGAGAGAGGGAGGAAAGAAGAACGGAGGCAGGAAGGAGAAAGGGAAAGAGGAAGGAAGAAAAGAGGCGGGAAAAAGAGAGGGAGAGAGATGGAGGGAGGAAGAAAAGAGGCGGGAAGGAGAAAGGGAGGGAAAGAGGACGGAAGAAAGGAGGCGGGAAGGAGAGAGGAAGAGAAGAAGAAAGGAGCCAGGAATGAGAGAGAGAGTAAGGAAGAAAAGAAGAAAAGAGGCGGAAAGGAGAGAGAGAGAGAGGGGGGGGGAAGCGAAGAAGAAAAGAAGCGGGAAGGAGAGAGAGGGAGAGAGAGAGGAAGCGAAGAAGAAAGGAGGCGGGAAGGAGAGAGAGAGAGAGAGAGAGAGAGAGAGAGAGAGAGAGAGAGGAAGCGAAGAAGAAAGAGAGGAAGGAAGAAAAGAGGCGGGAAGGAGAGAGAGAGGAAGCGAAGAAGAAAGGAGGCACAAGGAGAGAGAGAGAGAGAGAGAGGAAGCGAAGAAGAAAGGAGGCGGGAAGAAGAAAGGAGGGAGGAAGGGAGGGAGGGTGGGTAGAGGAGGGAGAGGGTTAGGGCTGGAGGCATGTGTGTGTGGCCAGGAGGGAGAGCAGTGTAGTTGTGACTCTCGTGCTGTCAGTGTGGTGCTCAGAAGCGGGCCGTCCGACCGTCGTTACTTAGGTAAGACACCTTTCGTAATTGACAATTGGGTGTTTTTTTTCATGAAAGTGTATTTAATTTATGTTTGAGAATTGTTTATGTTATTGTTTAGCACATTTGTTCAATTTGGATTTCGATGTTTTCTTCAGGAAAACGGTGAATATGAAAAGGGTTGATGAAGTGTGAGGTTTTTGTGATCTTTTAAAAACGGTGATTTGAAATATATTTTTAATCTATTCGCGTGAGTATATAAATGTATATATATATATATATATATATATATATATATATATATATATATATATATATATATATATATATATATGCGTGTTTGTGTGTGTGTGTGTGTGTGTGTGTATGTTTGTGTGTGTGTGTGTGTGTGTGTATGTGTATGTGTGTGTGTGTGTGTATGTATATGTGTGTGTGTGTGTGAATATATATGCGTATGTAAACATTTATATACTGTGTGAGTTCGTGTACATGCTCACGTGTGATAAAACGTTTGTATAGGTATTTATGTGTAATATACAGTACCTGTATAGGAACTGTATGCATTTGTATGTGTAAGAACGTGACGAGCCGAAGAAAATCGCACTGAAAAACAAAAATAAAATATCTTTAGTGATATTCGCTCTCTCTGACAAGAAAAAACAAAAGAAAAAAGAGCGAGAGAAAAAAAAAAAGAATAAAACCATCAAACCCCAAACATAAACCTTTTTTCCCTCGCTCGACCTCTCACACATACACAGCCAACCTTCTTGACTTCCAACGGTCGAGTAAAAAGTAAACAAGATAAAGGGAAAAGAGATCGTGACTGGGAGATAAATACCAGAGCCAGAAAGAATGTTGCTGTTTTGACCTCTTGCAGGTTGCAGGTTGGTTGATATGCTGTGGGATGGAATGGGGGGAGGGGGGGAGGGGGGAGGGGGGAGGAGATAAGGGGCGTGGTTTTAAAGTTTTTTTGTTTTTTTTTAAGAATGGTTGTTGATGTTAATGTTTTTATGCTTATTACTGTTAATATTGTTGTTGTTATTATCATTGTTATCCTTATTATCATCTTTATAAATACTATTATTGTTATTATCATTATCATTATCATTAGTATTATTGTATATTTCATCCTATAGGTTCTTCACATTTTTCAGTAGTGTAAGCATCACTGCATTTCATCATTATCATCATTATCATCATCCTTATAACCAATAACATCAACACGCATACATACACAGAACCAATGAAAGTGAGAGTAGAGACAACCAACCTCTATAGATTACAATAGGTGAATGCAAACAGTGAGAAGTTTCGCAAAGGGGAACGAGTAAATAGAAGGGGAGAACAATTCCTCTCGACATGACTGTTAACATGAGAAACACGGGCGAGAAAGGAAGAGAAGAACACGGATGTTGAGGTGTGGTAGTCAAGTCAATTGGCTATTACACTAGCGTGGGCACCGGGGTATCGTGGGTAGGGCATGGGTAGGGGCACGTAGACGAAACGCATTGTATATACTAGCGATAGAGAGAGAGTGGAGGGGGGAAGGGAGGGAGAAGGGGAGATGAGAGGGAGATGGGGAGAGGGAGAGGGAGATAGGGAGAGGGAGAGGGAGATGGGGAGAGGGAGAGGGAGATGGGGAGGGAGAGAGAGAGAGAGGGAGAGGAGAGAGGAAGAGATAGGGGGAGAGATAGAGGGGGGGAGATGGGGGGGAGAGATAGAGAGGGAGAGAAAGGGGGGAGGGAGAGAGGAGAGAGATGGAGAGGGAGAGAAAGGGGGGGAGAGTGAGATGGGGAGGGAGAAGGGGGTGAGAGAGGGAGATGGGGAGAGAGAGAGGGAGCTGGAGGGAGAGAGAGGGAGATAGGGGGGAGGGGGAGATGGGGGAGAGAGAGGGAGCGAGATGAGGGAAGAGAGAGAGGGAGAAGGGGGGGGAGAGATTATTTTGTGGTTTAGTAACGTGATTAAGCCAAAGAAAATGGAAGAAGAGTATTACCGGGTAACGTTAGGCGAATTAAATTTTTAAAATATATATATAAAACGGTTCTCAGCTCAAGCATTGCTAGCAACGTTGATCACAAGATGTTTTTAGACGGTAAGTTGTTATGAAGCACGTGGGAGGCCTGAAGCACAGCTGCTTGCGGTGGCTCTGTGGTGCCTGCGACGTTTCTGATGACACACACGCACACACAAAAAAAAAGAGAAAAAAAACTTCAAACACGTACGAAAGCACATGAAGAAGAAGCTTATACATACATAACATGAAGTGAACGCATACACACACACACATTCCTGCTTGCGATCTATATATATTTTTTCGAATACATATGCATCACATATAAAAAGGTAGTTAGTCCCATTTCTTCGTTTGTCTCAGCATAGATTGCGTGTGAAAATTTCGAACAGTACACCACACTATAGTGCTGATGTATAGTGCGTGGCCTACTGGAATAGCGAGTGGAACTAGGTCGGGTGATTGTGGTGACATGCGGGTAGACATGCAGGCCATATAAAAACGATCAGAACCATTGATATTCTGAGGGTTGCACACGGTATGGTATGCTGTGAGAAGTAGCTG
Organism: Penaeus japonicus; assembly: GCA_017312705.2. NCBI lineage: Eukaryota > Metazoa > Arthropoda > Malacostraca > Decapoda > Penaeidae > Penaeus > Penaeus japonicus. The sequence goes on along the minus strand of BOPN01000022.1, from coordinate 541,385 downwards.
GTAAGTATGTGTACACATCGATTCAATCATAAATACTTCTAAGCCATTTGTTATGAGGGAGATGGAGTGTGTATTGTGAAGAATTATGTGTTGATGTGTAGGAAGGAGTGAAGGTATGTTGTGATTAAGGTTTAAGAGTTTACTCAGCCAGGTATTGAGGCAAGAGGTGTTGTGCGAAGCGTTTTAAGCTGTGTGTGTGTGTGTATGGGCGTGGCTTTAGGTGAGTGTGATATTTCCGACGGTTTAACGATCATGTGATAGGTATACGTAGTGTTTTCGAATGGAGAGAAAGAGTTTGATCTCTTTACAATAAGAGTAAAGTTCAACTGTGAGACACACGTGTAAAGTTTTCTCGTGTGAGAGTAAGTAAAAACGGGTGTTTCCGTTAAGGTAAGCTTTGAACCCGATGGAAGTGGCGGTAACTCTGTTGGTACAAGTGTTTATCAGCATTTTCGTCATATGTGTATAAACCGTTACGAAAAGGTACGTGTACAAGAAAACACAGGTAATCAACATTGAGTGTTTGAAAGGGAAACGAGTACATGGAGTGGGTTGCCATGCACTTAATACTCATGAATTGATCTGAAAGTCTCATGAACTCGCCTTCATAATCTATGCATGGTGGCACTTGGTGATATTTTTACCGCCCAATAAAGAAAGTGGAGGAAAAAAACAAAATCTAAGCAGGTCATTCAAGCGACAAGAGAGAAAACCTTTTAGTTAATGGTTAGCTTTTGAAATAACAAAAAACAGAAAAAAATATATTTTTGAAAATTTTCAGAGACTGGAAAAAATTGAGGGAATCATAATTTGTTCTAATTTTCGAAACTATTGTTATTGTAGCTTACAAGGTTATTTTTTGTCAACCGTTTCATCTCCTTAATAGTTTTTTTTGTTTGTTTGGACTAAAAAATCACTGATGTAGATATGTCAAAGATAAATATAAAATTTGAATAAGCATAGAATATATTCTATACTGGTTCTTTGTGATAGGAACAAGTATATAATTTTTGGTTATTTGTTGTTAAAGATCAGTTCTATAGGTGTAGGTGTGTTAATCACTTTGAGATGATTCAAAGATTTTACCGAAATTGAGAAAGAAAAAGTTGCTTCTAAGGAGTAACTTTTGCTTTTTATAACTAAAACCGTATTTTTTTTCCATATTATAGTTTATAAAAGAAGGAATTTGCTTTCGTTTGCATATGACCTATGCATTATGGTGTATGTTGTTTCGAAATTATGATAGACTTTGCAAAAAAATAAAAGAAATACGTTTCTTTTTTAAGATGGAATGTTGATGATAGGAATGTGAAGCAATAGGAGGAAATTGTATTTATTTATTGTATTGTATTTCTAACGGTTTCGCAACGTTCCGCTTTGCTAATATTCTTTTATTCTTCTATCAAAACGGATTATGAATTTGGTATTTTAATCAAATTGCTCTCGCCGTCAACGCTTCTATTCTTGCTTTTAATCTATTTATCTATTTGACTTTATTTATTTAATTATTTATGCATCATTCATCCTTACATTCACCTCTGGCTGTACGCATTGTATTTCAATAACCGAAACATATATATATATATATGTATATATATATATATATATATATATATATATATATATATATATATATATATATATATATATATATATATATATATATATATATATATATATATATATACATATATATATATATATATATATATATATATATATAAATATATATATATATATATATATATATATATGTATATATATATATATATATACATATATATATATATATATATATATATATATATATATATATATATATATATATATATATATATATATATATCGGATGAGAGCGAAATGACTTCCAACTATAAATAGATCTTGTTAAAATAGACACACAAGTGTTTTGATATCAGCGTGTCATTGGGGTCAGTGAATGACCCGAGATGATGAAGTGTAAAAATCTGATATTTTTCATTAGAGTGTTTCTTATTTAGAGCATTTTCTTATTCTTATTTCTTAGTTTAGTATTTCTTATATTTTTTTTTTTCTTCTTTTTTGTTCTTTTTTGGAAACGGTGCAATGCATATGACGTGTTCCAATAACTTTTACTATTTTCTTTTTCCTTTTTATTTTCGTTATCAATATAGATAAGCGTTGCGTTGTGAGAAGTACCGGCCTAAATCTAACCTCAGATTCATGATGTCCCATGCGGAGGCGGTCATGGCTCGACAACATGCTTGTGTCTATGTGCATGACGTCACGTTTCGACCCGCTCACCTTGACATCCTGGCCTGTGCTCCTCCTCTCCTCCTCCTCCTCCTCCTCCTCCTCCTCCTCCTCCTCCTCCTCCTCCTCCTCCTCCTCCTCCTCCTCCTCCTCCTCCTCCTCCTCCTCCTCCTCCTCCTCCTCCTCCTCCTCCTCCTCCTCCTCCTCCTCCTCCTCCTCCTCCTCCTCCTCCTCCTCCTCCTCCTCCTCCTCCTCCTCCCTCCTCCTCCTCCTCTCCTCCTCCTCCTCCTCTCCCCTCCTCCTCCTCTCCCCTCCTCCTCCTCTCCCCTCCTCCTCCTCTCCCCTCCTCCTCCTCTCCCCTCCTCCTCCCTCCCTTCCCCCTTCCCCTGCCTTCCCCACCTATTAACTTAACCCACCCTCCCTCCCCCCCTACTCCCACCCCCACCACCCACTCTCTTATCTAAACTACTTCGATCTCCCCCCCACCCCCCCCCCCCCGCCTTACCCCTCTTCCCTCACCTCCTACCTACATTCCTCCCTCCCCCTCCCCCCCCTCCCCCTCCCCCCTTGCAACCGAACTCACAAATAATTAATGCATATATAAATGAAACATTTTTTATTTCATATTTTGATTTTTCTTTCGTTCTAATGAAAGAAGAAAAACAACAACGACTCCACCCCCCCCCTCCCTCTCCCCCTCCCTGACCCCTCCCCCTCCCCGCCCATTATACGGAATCACGTCCCGTAACATTCAACATCGCGGCAAGACATCAGTCACAAAGAATAAGACTCTGACAACATCACTATCTAATTGTTTCTTCCACTGTTATCGTCGCTTCTTCTCCATTTCCTCCTTCGTAGCCACCTTTCACGGCTCTTTCGCCTGTCGGGTCGTCGTCGCTAACCGTCGCCGCCCACATGGGGACTTTCACTCGCCGTCTGCGCGGCTGCTGGTTGTCACAGAATGCAGATTTTGGCGGTAAAAAATATATGTATACGTATATGTATTCATATATATATATATATATATATATATATATATATATATATATATATATATATATATATATATATATATATATGTGTGTGTGTGTGTGTGTACGTGTTTATGGATGTATCAAATGTATATATATATATATATATACATATATACTGTATGTGTGTGTGTGCGTGTATATGGATGTATCAAATGTGTCTATATATAGTCAGAAAGAGACAAACAAACAGAGCAAGAGCAAAGATAATTAGATACATACAAAGATAAATATAAACCGATAAATATCCAATATCCCCGCGCCCTCTCGATTTCCTCTGACCCTCAAAGAACAAGTGAACATCAAAGAAGAAAGAGCGACGCAGAGGGAAGCGTGCAGGTGCGCAGAGCTGATTTGGAGTGTTTGATGCTGTTGCAGCAGAAGGATTTAGTCACAATACCGTGCAAGGACTGGGATCCGGGTTGCAAATATCGTGACGCAGAAGACCCGCGTGTTTTGTGTATGGGTGGTTTCGATGCCTGATTAATTTTCGTTCGGTTTTTATGGTACGTTCGTTGTCCCTTAAGCCCGCGTGAGGGAGAGAGAGAGAGAGAAGGAAAGAGAGATAGAGAGAGAGATAGATAGAGTGATAAATTATCAGATTGATTAATAGAGATAGATAGATAGATAAATAGATAAAGTGATTAATGATCAGATTGATAGACAGAGATATCTCTCTCTAGAGAGATATAAAGTGATAAATGATAAGATTGATATATAGAGATAGATAGAGAGAGAGATAAATAGATAGAGTGATAAATGATCAGATTGATAGATAGAAAGAGAGATAAATAGAGTGATAGATGATCAGATTGATAGGGAGAGATATATAAATAGATAGATAGATATACGAACAGATTGATTGAGAGAGCGAGAAGGTTTAGCGAAATAGGAGAGCATTAAAACCATTCAAAGAATAAGAACAGAAAATACAGATGAAAAGATAACACTATATGGGAAAAAGAGATTTCATATTCCTACAAACACGACCAACCACAAGATTGTCTCAAAAATAAAGTGTTTTAGCACACCTGTCGCAACACGGGGGGGGGGGGGATAGTGGTATGGGGTGGGTGAGGGAAGGGGGAGGGGGGATAGTGGTAAGGGGGTGAGTGAGGGAGGTTAGGGGAGGGGGGATAGTGGTAGGGGGTGGGTGAGGGAAGGGGGAGGGGGATAGTGGTAGGGGGTGAGGGAGGGGGGATAGTGGTAGGGGGTGGGGGAGGGGGATAGTGGTAGGGGGTGGGGGGAGGGGGGATAGTGGTAGGGGGTGAGGGAGGGGGGATAGTGGTAGGGGATGGGTGAGGGAAGGGGGAGGATGAGGGATAGTGGTAGGGGGGTGGGTGAGGGAGGTTAGGGGAGGGGGGGAAGCCATGTTGAGTCACGCACGGGTCTCAGCACATGGCACTAACTGCAAATGCAACCAATTTCGGTGCGTCAGGCAGTTAGTTAGTTGTTTGTTGCTCTCTGACCTGCCTGGCCTGACAAGCAAGCCTTTCATGTGCTCGCCCACGTAGTAGAGAGTCGCGCATTTTCGCTCTGCCGTTTTGTTTGGGTTGTGATGTCACCTTCGGGTCTTATTAGCGTTTTATGCGATGCGGGAAGAAATCTGGGCTCTAGGTGGGGCGGGGCTGGGAATTGGATTTTTTTGTGTATTTGGGATTGTTTTTTTTTTTCTTTCTGTATTTTGTAGATTGTTTGGTATCTTCGGATTTTGTATTATCTATCTATCTCTTTCTCTCACTCTCTCTCTCTCTCTCTCTCTCTCTCTCTCTCTCTCTCTCTATCTATATATATATATATATATATATATATATATATATATATATATATGAATATATATATATATATATATATATATATATATATATATATATATCCCAAAAATGACTAATATATTTAAATTGAATATATCGATCTCTGTAACCGTTTTTCATTAGTATTTTTTTTTACAAGCAATCATGTTACCACTTGCAATTGAAGAGAAACTAACCCCTTTGTCGTCCACTTGTAAATTACTAATGGGTAAGTTGTAAACTGAGACATGTTTTAGGTCATGCAGTACGGTAAACAGGGTCATGCAAATGGATATGAGATTACTGATGTTATTACTGATGTGTTTAGTTTTTGTGAGTTTCTTTTTTTGTCGTTGAATACTGTAATAGCAAATTGCATGATGATAACTGTAATGTCATTAATAAAGATGGCTATGATATTAATTCTGCTAATGAATATTGCAAAAAAATAGTAATATGATGGCGGCAACTCATCATTACTTCTAACCATTTTGATGATATTAATAATTGATATTTTCTTTTAAAAAGGTTATATTTATTGATATATTCTGATAATAAGAATGCTATTTAAGAACTCAGCTTGCACCAAAAATAAATACGAAAAAAATATGTACATATCGAATAGATTTCTATCTTATTCTGTTCAGGTTAAATGTCATCCATGTCACCCAGGAAGATAGGTCAACACAGGTCAAATAACTTCAAAGCAATTCACCCGCAAGACCCAGATTGATGAAAAGGAAAGAGCAAGGGAAGGTATTGAGAGAAGCAGGTCGCATTCCAGGTAGTGGCAAGGGGCTAGGGGCAAGGGGCTAGGGGTAAGGGACTACGAGTACGGGGGCCTTGGTATGCGGGAAGTCAGCAGTCAGTCAGTTGAAAAAGATCCATGAAGGAGTCACGCACACGCTCCTCGTACCTCGCCTTTGCTCGCGGCTCTGTCTGCTGACCTAGAAATGCCAGAGCCATCGAGCCTGGTCGTTGGTCTCGCTCGGTTAACTGGATAAGAAATGGGGAATATATATGTATGTATATTCATATGTGTGTATGTATATATATATATATATATATCCCAAAAATGACTAATATATTTAAATTGAAAATATCGATCTCTATAACCGTTTTTCATTACTATTTTTTACCAGCAATCATGTTGCCACTTGCAATTGAAGAGAAACTAACCCCTTCGTCGTCCACTTGTAAATTACTAATGTGTAAGTTGTAAACTGAGACATGTTTTAGGTCATGCAGTACGGTAAACAGGGTCATGCAAATGGATATGAGATTGAATGTTGTGTTTAGTGTTTGTGAGTGTCTTTTTTGTCTTTGAAAACTGTAATAGCAAATTGCTTGATAATAGTAATATCATTAATAAAGATGGCTATGATATTTATTCTGCTAATGAATATTGTAATAGCAAAAAATAATGATATGATGGCGGCAACTCAGCATTACTTTTAACCATTTTGATGATATTAATAATTGATATCTTCTTTTAAAAAGGTTATATTTATTGATATATTCTGATAATAAGGATGCCATTTAAGAACTCAGCTTGCAACAAAAATAAATACGAAAAAAAATATGTTTATATCGAATAGATTTCTATCTTATTCTATTTAGGTTAAATGCCATCCATGTCACCCAGGAAGACAGGTCAACACAGGTCAAATAACTTCAAAGGAATTCACCCGCAAGACCCAGATTGATGAAAAGGGAAGAGCAAGGGAAGGTATTGAGAGAAGCAGGTCGCATTCCAGGTAGTGGCAAGGGGCTAGGGGCAAGGGGCTAGGGGTAAGGGGCTACGAGTAGTACGGGGGCCTTGGTATGCGGGAAGTCAGCAGTCAGTCAGTTGAAAAAGATCCATGAAGGAGTCACGCACACGTTCCTCGTACCTCGCCTTTGCTCGCGGCTCTGTCTGCTGACCTAGAAATGCCACAGCCATCGAGCCTGGTCGTTGGTCTCGCTCGGTTAACTGGATAAGAAAAGGGAATATATATATGTATGTATATTCATATGTATATATATATATATATATATATATATATATATATATATATATATGTATGTATATATATATATATATATATATATATATTTGTGTATATATATGTGTGTATATACATATACATATACACATATACATACATACATACATACATGTATATATATATATATATATATATATATATATATATATATATATATATATATATATTCATTTATATACATATAACATATTTATAGATATATACATATATATACATAATATATATATATATATGTGTATGTATATATATGTGTGTGTGTGTGTGTGTGTGTGTGTGTGTGTGTGTGTGTGTGTGTGTGTGTGTGTGTGTGTGTGTGTGTGTGTGTGTGTGTGTGTGTGTGTGTGTGTGCATATGTGTGTGTGTGTGTGTGTGTGTGTGTGTGTGTGTGTGTGTGTTTGTGTTTATGTATGTATGTTTTCTTGTTTTCTTTAGACGTCTGAATAACAAGCCACTTCTCTCAATAAGTTTCGTATAAATCATCAAAAACACTTTTATCAAGAACTGCGTTTTTCAGTAGCATTGTTAACTTACCATGTTAGCTTTGCCCATGACCATAAGTCTTTATTTTAATCATCGTTAGGGATAATTATCCTATTTCGTCTTCAGTGCAATACGAGGTAATACATTATTATTGCTATTCCTATACATTATCATTTCCGTAATATTGTTATTCCCACTACACTTCGAATAATATTTTTTTATCCTTCTCAAAGTAAATTCTCTCGCAATTAATTTCACAACTTCACAAACTTCAAAATAACTTCCGTTTCGACATTTGTTTACCACAATTGCATAACAGCAAAAACAACACTGGTGTGAGACGATTTCTTCCCCTTTTGCAACAGAATCCGAGAATTCCACCACATACGTATGGTTTTCTTTCTGTAGTTCGTCAAGTAAAAGTTTTATTGTCGTGGACCGCAAAAAAAGAGGTTTCAAGTTTTTCTTTTTTATCGTGGGGGGGTGGGGAGTGAGAATGTGAAATCATCGACTGAAGAGAAAACAAACATTCATCTATAATGGTTGTATGTAATCTATTCGGTCAGTAGATTCTATATTTCAGTATGGTATAATTATGACATAATACGGTACAGGAAACAGAAGAAAAGAAGAAAAAAAAACTAAACATTGCGTTATGTTCCTGGGAACTTCTCGGCATGAGAAAGCAACACCTTGGCCATGGGCGAAATACCTGAACAGGCGATGGCAAAAGTGGTCGAGCCAGATTCTAACCACATTTTTCCATTTCCTCCTTTATGCGCGCGGGTGGCTGGTTCGGGGGAGAGTCATGTAACCTTTTGCTTGCAGGATTGGTGGAGAGAGAGAGGGGGGGGGAGGAGAGAGAATGAGAGAAAAAGAGAGAGAGAGGGAGGGGGAGAGATAGAGAGAGAGAGAGTGGCGAGCGGTCTAACCAAATGATTGTAACGACTCTTTAGAATTATCATACGATGTTAATATTGTGATATAATCTTCCATTTGAGACGTATTTCTTCGTATATGACCTTAGGAATTCATGTCAAACCCCTGCTTCCCGTCAGTGTGTGTAATTGATACGTCGAGTAGTGGGATATGAAATATACCTAAGTCACCCATAAAACCAGAGATATGGAACGTTTTCTATAAAAGACTCAAATATTCGTTTTCTATTAAAGTTATTTTAAGATAAACTAAACTAATCGTTCTTAACATCATTCATAGATGTATCCATATTTCAATGTTATCCTATCACACAAAGGACGAACTTATTTGTGAGATGAAAGTAACTTTCCCTTACTTTCAAAGTCTGTTATCGGGAAAAGCCACAGGTCATCATGGGTCACATGGCACCAGCTATGTTGGAGAGAAACCTGATGCAGTTATCGTCTACGTCATCATAAGAGGTCACGAGTTACTTTCATAGATATGATAAATGTGACATACAATGGGGAATTTCTATGGTATTTTTGCAGGTAAACAAAACAGGATATTGGGGAATAACGGAGAGACAGAGGAGGGAGCAAAAGAGAAAGAGGGAGATAAGAGAGAGAGGGGGTAGAGGAGAGGGAGAGAGAGAGAGAGAGAGAGAGAGAGAGAGAGAGACAGAGACAGAGACAGAGACAGAAACAGACGGACAGACAGATAAACAGACAAACACACATACAAGAAAAAGAAACATGTTCAGAAGATAGGGAAACCACCCATACCACATAGCAACACAACTAATCCTAGAATTCAACATCCTAACCCAACATCCATCTTAATATCCTAACAAACTTCGACCTCCGCAGAGTCGCGCGCGTGTGTGAGCCAGAGCCCTCAGGATGAAGGAGACGCTGCTAGGATGCGAGGAGAAGGAAGAGGAGAGGAGGAGAGGAGAAGGAGTTATCACAACCCTTACCTATAAGCCTATTCCAGATGCCTCAGGTACGTTGTCCAGATTCCCGTTTTCTATGGCAGTATTTTTTTTTTTTTTTCAGTGACCGTTGACATGGAATTTGTCTATCATTTATCTATTTCATTTTGATATTCCGTTTTATTTCATTCCATTCGTTCAATTTTTTATTCTTATTTCATCTATGTTTGTCCGTATTTCTATCCATTTATTCATTCTATCTTATTAAATCATTATTTTTTTTTCATTTTGATTGCTAATTTTATAGATGATTAAGAATAACGAATAAGTAAATATCTAACGAAAAGAATATCGAACTGGCCAATAGCCAAGAATTGCAAATATGATGATGACCACGTGAGCCAGAAGATGACTTCCGCGTCGTGTGTTCTGATTTATCATTGTGGGATTTTTTCTTTCTTTCTTTCTATTGCTTTAGTAAGTGAGACTCTTTCAGCTTGTGATGGGAATGTTTATGATTGATTCGAATATGATATAGCTGTATCCATTGAATTAAGGATACAGTTCATATTACATTAGGTGAGACTCTTTCAGCTTGTGATCAGAATGTTTATGATTGATTCGAATATGATAAAACTGTATCCATGAAATTAAAGATACAGCTTATATTACATTTTGTCTTAATACAATATGTAGCGTCGTCGAGATGTGGATATTAACGTTACGAAACATCAATCTTTCGTTTTTCTTTTGTTTTTTTCGTAACATTGTCAAAAGCGCATTTACATTTTTTTAAATTTAGTTTTTGATACTTCTTATCTACAAAATGGTACAAAATAGAAATTTTCATCCAGTCTCTTATCAAGGGATTAATTTACCAACATGTAAATTTGACTGCCTTAGCAACGACACGTTAATCAAAGGATGAAGTTAGAAGTTTATTTATTGAGCGATTAAGAAAAGTAT
>BOPN01000022.1:520980-523480 GCA_017312705.2 Penaeus japonicus | reverse complement strand
TTTGTTTGATTGCATGTGTGTTTTTGTTTGTGTGTATTTGTGTATTTGTTTGTGTGTCTATATTTCTTGTTAATGATGTGCGAGTGACAATAAGTTACGAGTGACAGCGTGACAAGCCTTTACTAAGCAGGAGGAAGTTACGGTGAAGTTGCATGCCAGTGGAACCGAACGTGTTTTTTCTTGCATGATGTTAGTAAATAGAAAGAAAATTAAAGATATGATATTGATTAATCGAAATAGAAATCTTAAAGTGAAAAAAAATAGTGTGGGCATTCATGTGTTTGTCAGGGCATAATACGATCATGACTTTTAATTGGTATTGCTGGATTACATGATGGAGTAAAATGATAGTAGATACGACATGAATCAACCAAAAAAAAATGAAATCAATTAAACCAAAATTTAAAAATATATATTGTGGGAATCCACGCAGAAGTCAGTGTAAGAATTCACGCGTGTGAATTAATAATAATAACAATAATAAATAAATTGATAATAATAATAAATAATAATGATAAAAATAGTGATAATATTAAAAATAATAATAGTGAATAAGGCGTGTGAGTAAGAGAATATCTTTAATGGATATCACTTCATGCCCTGATTGAGCGTGACGTCATCAGGTTTCAAAACCATCCAGAAGATCCTTGTAGATGGATGGTTTAGGCGCGCGTGCTCTGTGTGAGTCGGAGGGCGAGTGAGAAGGATGAGGCTGGTGAGGTTGCGAGTGAGGGATGCGAAGTGGTGTGTGAGGTGGGGTGTTTAGGATTGCTATGCAGAGGATTAGAGGAGGATGAGGATTATGAGGAAAGCGTTCAGGACAGTCAAGAAGACACGCGAGGTTAATGATTGGGAGATCACGTGTTTCTTGGGTTCTGTGTGTGTAAACTAATAGGGTTGTAATCAAGCCATCAAGCTTTATAACTTAAACGACGACCGCCCCTTTGCGTGACTCCTTTGCGACGACCCCTTGGACCTCGAGGACAAGTGGTAAAAGAGTCCCTATTATTTTCTTTCGTTGGGGGAGGAGGGGGGAGAGAGAGAGAGAGAGAGAGAGAGAGAGAGAGAGAGAGAGAGAGAGAGAGAGAGAGAGAGAGAGAGAGAGAGAGAGAGAGGGAAGTGTTAGGTATAGTGGTAGCGACGGCGAGATGCGGGCGTGGGTTGGCACTGGCACCGCTACATTTGGCCCCGTGCGTCTCTAGCGTCCAGAGTGCCAGCCAGTGGCGGAGTGACTTCCTCGACTCCCACACTGAAGAACCGAACCTCTCGTGCGTGCTGAAGGGGGAGTGGTCGAAGTGGGTTTCCTCTTCGTCTTCTTCGTCGCCACGCTGGATGTTTTCAGTGTTTTTTTTTTTTTTCTCTCTCTCTCTCTTTCTCTCTCCTCCAGTGACGTGTGTGGATGCTAGAGAACCCGAGAGAGAGAGAGAGAGAGAGAGAAAGAGTGTGTAGGTGCTATATTTAGAAGGATTGGGTGTTTTAGTTCGACGAGGAATTCTCTCACGAAATCGCATTTACGAGATATGGTTGCGAGCGGAGAATGATGCCCGATATGCCTGTCTCCTCCTCTGATGCCGACGCCCGATCGAGATCTCACACAGCATCTCTTTTTCCTCTCGATATGTCCGTCAAGACGAATAGCCCTTTTTAGACTGTTATATCAGATCGTACCGATAATAACCGTATTTGATTCCAATATAGAAAAGAAAGATGATTACTCGAAGTATCCCCATTGTACGCGACGAGTACCAAACGCGACTTAAGGGCTGTACCATTGTCTCGTAGCAGTCGAAGAGTCTTGAACGAGGAAATGGGGGAAATCCCACGCGCCGGGGGCTCCAAACGTTGTGTGTTACGAACTGGTTATTTCGAGTCATAACGATTAAATGAATTATGATGTTCTCTTTTCCGGTGACTTGACCTTGTGACAGCTGTGAATAATGAGTACTATTATTCTAATTGAATGTTGTGTATTTTGTGTAAGTCAGAATGCAAGTATTCGATGTGCCAAAAAGGAAACGAAAAAATATGGGAAACGGATGTTGAAATATAACATTTTCTTGGGTGATTTTGTCACTTCATGGTCAGTTTAATGTTAACCCTTTTGTGCTGGTGACCGATTTAATTAAAAGACGATATTTCGAAAGCTCTATTTTTGTTTATTTTTCTGAAGACCAGTGAGCAAGAGAAAGTGCAATGTCTATGAATTAGAGCGCTACTTTATTCACATCTTCGTATCGTGGCAAACACCTGTTGATCAGTGAATGAGTCACCTAGTTAGCCTTGACTGTATTTATTCCTGGTCAGCTGGCTTTGCTATTCATACCACAGACTCGGAAAGTGCCTTGCACCCAAACCAAGCTTAATGCGGGGAAATGTACAAACCGGAACGGTGCAGAATACTTCCTGTTCTGCCAAAACAAACTTAGAAAACAAAATATATATATACACCATTACTGGCTGGAAGTATTTCATTGTATTCAACTAAAGAGAGAAATATTTG
>BOPN01000022.1:503480-510980 GCA_017312705.2 Penaeus japonicus | reverse complement strand
TCTATTCTTAATTATCTATTCTTTCGTAGGGAATTATCCTCTATTCTTAATTATCTATTCTTTCGTAGGGAATTATCCTCTATTCTTAATTATCTATTCTTTCGTAGGGAATTATCCTCTATTCTTAATTATCTATTCTTTCGTAGGGAATTATCCTCTATTCTTAATTATCTATTCTTTCGTAGGGAATTATCCTCTATTCTTAATTATCTATTCTTTCGTAGGGAATTATCCTCTATTCTTAATTATCTATTCTTTCGTAGGGAATTATCCTCTATTCTTAATTATCTATTCTTTCGTAGGGAATTATCCTCTATTCTTTTATATGGATCCCAAGATTAGATGTACATTGGATGTGTCTGTCGGAATAGGCTATAAAGGCCAGACACAGACAGTCGAGGCGCCATAGACTCGCTGTCTCTGTCTGGCCGTGTCTGTATCGGGAGCTCGGAATCTTGTGTGCTATGTCCATGCACGCGAGATATTCTTTGTGTTCATCACCGACATGCAAAAGCTTTTTTTTTCATCTGTGCATGAGATTTGCATGTGTGCTTAATGCTTGTCTCTTTTGGATGCGTGTCTCTTCGTCGTGAATTGATAAGATATCTGTAAAGTTGTCGTGGTTATGATGATGGGAATTAAGTGATAATAGAAAAAAAAAGAGTTATTATATCCCAATAATCTTCATATTTGTTATTAATATTATCGTTTGTTGTTATGTTCGGTCTTTCCTAATCATCAAAATCATTGCAAAGTTAAAGTGGCACCCACCCCCATCCCCCATCCCCCTCCCCCTTCCCCATTCCCACCCCTATCCCTGTCCTTATACCCCCTCCCCCCCTTGCCCACGCCCTTCCCCCAACTCCTTGAACCCCCATCCCCACCCCTATCCCCATCCCCCATCCCCCATCCCCACCCCCCATCCCCACCCCTATCGCTATCCTTATACCCCCTCCCCCTCTTGCCCACGCCCTTCCCCCAACTCCCAACTCCTTGAACCCGGTGCTTCTCCTTGCAAAGCTCTCTGCAACATTCCTCCATTGCTGACGTGTTGTGAATGCAACCCCGCCCTCAGTACGCCGCGATTTACGTAAACAATTCACTCTTTGAAGGATGACTTTGTTCTCTTTACTTTTTTGAACACTCTTCAGGAATTGGAAGGCATGAGCGTTCATTCTCTCTCTCTGTCTCTGTCTCTATTTATCTATATCGCTCTCTCTCTCTTTCTCTCTGTCTCTGTCTATCTATATCGTTCTCTCTTTCTCTCTCTCTCTCTCTCTCTCTCTCTCTCTCTCTCTCTCTCTCTCTCTCTCTCTCTCTCTCTCTCTCTCTCTCCCTCCCTCCCTCCCTCCCTCCCTCCCTCCCTCCCTCCCTCCCTCCTTCCCTCCCTCCTTTCTCCCTCCTTCCTTCCCCCCCTCCTTCCCTCCCTTCCTCCCCCCTCCCTCATTCACTCACTCACTCTCCTTCTCCCTTATCCTCCGCAGCTCTTTCTTCCTCCTTCTCTCTCTCATTCTCTCTCTCTCCCGCTTTCTCTCTGTGAGCGATGTTCGTAGAATATGAATCACCGGAAATGCAAATGAGCACAAGACAAGAGATGAATTAGCAAACGTGATTTTTTTTTCCATGTCCTGTCAACTCCCATCTAGACAGAGCTAAGACCCTGCTAGCTAAGTGCGGGCTGTGAGTCGTTTCGAGTATGGAACGGTATCTATAAATAAATCTATAAATAAAATGTATAATTCTATCACATTTTCCTCACCTTTCTCTTCTCTTCCCTCGCTTTTTGGTTGTTGTTTACATGTTATATTGGGAATGCGGGTTTCCCTGTGCAAAACGGATTCTTAGAAGGTTAAGGGTCGAACAGCTAGACTTATTCATGCCTCCTAACGTTTGGTTCGTGCTTTTAGATGTCACATGAGGTATTAGCGGTTTTTGATGAGGTCTTATTGAGGTCACGTGGAGATTTTTGGAGTTCTGAGAGCGCTGGTGACATCAGTGAATCGGTATTAGTTGTGACTCGTTTTTTTTACGGTGGAGGGTATGAATAATTGTCGCATGGTATCTCAGATAATAGTTTTTTTGGTAGTGTATATATGGTTGTAGGTAGGAATGTGTGTTATCTTTTAATTTTGCATGTTTTGTATTCGTTTTTTCTTTCCTTTCATCTGTCAATATATCGTGTCATTTATAACCCCAAAACGGAATGGCTTACGTCATATTTTCACACTTACGGCATATTTTTATACTTAACGCTATAGCTTTAGACACGCGTCATGAATATAGATCTCTGGCGAAAGATCCCCAAAATCCGTGAAATCTGAGTATAAAAAAAAATAAGGTAATAATTCCAATAGAAAGACGATCTAGCCATGAACTAGAGACGGTTTTAGTGTTATCATGAATTTATAGTTTTTTTTTTCTTTTCTCTTTTTTCGTTTGTACGTTTTTTTTATTTATTTATCTTTTTTTTTCTTTCTTTCTTTCTTTCTTTTTTCTTCCTATTTTTGCAAATCATCCTTCCGGGTTTTGAGGGGACGGCCGGTCCTCTGAAGGATGTTTCGCGTCTCCTGTTTGTTCTTCTGAGAGCTGATCTTTTTTAAACAAGATTGGATCATGTTTTGTTTCTATTGTTTCTTGATTTGTCGGTGTTTGTTTCCTTTCTTGCTTTTTTTTTTTTTTTTTTTTTTGGGGGGGGGGGGTGATGTGATTTGATTATTTAATATTTGATTATATACAAATTAATTTAGTCATTCCATTGTTTTTTATTTTGATTTATTTAGTTTATTTGCATTTATCTATCCATATTTTATCCACATATTGATCTTTATCTTTATTATCTTTTATCTTTTTGATATTATGCATTCGATTGAACACATGTAGGCTCTACTCTCGCGCTGACGTTGATCAAAATGACCTTCCTTGGGTTTTGTAGCTAACCATCCACACTGACTCTCTGTTAGTCAGGCTCTCTTATTTTTTATTGACTCTGTATATATATTTTTTTCTTTCTTTCTTTTTCTCTCCTTTTCCTTCTCTTATTGATGCATTTGTTTTATTATATATTTTTTTTAATCCACCTCTTTGTATCTTTTTTTTTCTCTCCCTTTGCTTCACGTTCAAAAGAATTCAAACTTTTCTCCTCTGGATATCTTTATTTTTTCCCTTTCCTTCTCCTATTTATTTTCTTATTCATCTATGAATTATATAATTAGTAGACAAATGGACCTTCTCGACATGACCCGTAGATTGCACACATGTTCATTCAATCAGCGACCTCGATTTCGCTCGCCTCTTGTCCTTCCGATTATCCTACCTCTGTCCCTGTTGATTATCCTACCTCTTATCCTGTCGATTCCCATCCTCTCCTCTTCCGTCCCTCTCTTCATCCCTCCTTTTCCCTCTCCTTCCGTCCCTCTCCTCATCCCTCCCCCTTCCTCCCCTTCCGTCCCTCTCCTCTTCCCTCCTTTTCCCTCTTCTTCCGTCCCTCTCCTCCCCCTCCTCTTCCGTCCCACCCCTTCCGTCCCTCGCCTCTTCCCTCCTCTTCCGTGCCTCTCCTCTTACCCCCCCCCCCTTCCTCCCCTTCCGTCCCTCTCTTCCCCCGCCTCTTCCCTCCCACCCCTTCCGTTCCCCTCCTCTTCCCTTCCGTCCCTCTCTTCCCTCCCCTCTCCTCCCCCTCCCCTTCCCTCCCTCTCCTCCCCCTCCTTTTCCCTTCCACCCCTTCCGTCCCTCTCCCCCCCCTCCTCTTCCCTCCCCTTCCGTCCCCCTCCCCTTCCGTCCCTCTCCTCTTCCCTCCTCTTCCCTCCCACCCCTTCCGTCCCTCTCCTCTTCCCTCCTCTTCCCTTCCCTTCCGTGCCTCTCCTCTTCCCACCCCTTCCTCCCCTTCCGTCCCTTTCCTCTTCCGTCCCACCCCTTCCGTCCTCTCCTCCCCCTCCTCTTCCCTCCTCTTCCCTCCCCCTTCCTCTCCTTCCTTATTCTAGTTACCTCCAGTTGGCTGTAACGAGTATAAATAAACTCTACGTCACCGAGTTTACTGACAGCTGTTGCACTCAGAGGATGATGGGATGGGGGGGGGGGGCAGAGAGAGAGGGGGAAGGATGGGGGGTATAGAGAGGGAGGTGGCGAGGGATGGGTTGGGGGGTATAGAGAGGGAGATGGTGAGGGAGGGGATGGGAGGAAGGATAGAGAGAAGGGGGAAGGAAAGGGAGCGGAAATGAGGGGATGGAGGAAGAGAAGGATTGTACCGAGGGACGGAGGAAGGATGGTGAGGGAAAGAAGGATCTGGAAGATAAGGGGAAGAGGAAGGTGAATGATAGGGAGGGGAAGGGGGAGAGGGAGAGAATGGGATTTCTTAACTACGAGAATTACCTGAGAGAGAGAAAGATAGAGAGAGAGAATAAGAGAGAATAAGAGAGAGAGAGAGAGAGAGAGAGAGAGAGAGAAAGGGAGAGAAAGATGGAGAGAGAGAGAAAGCGAGAGAATAAGAGAGAGAGAGAGAGAAAGCGAGAGAATAATATATAGAAAGAGAAAGAGAAAGAGAATAGGAAAAGACTCAAGTGACGAGCAGGAGACGGGAGAGGTTAAGAGGGCGGGAAAGCTGATGTCGGAGGAAGAGGGGAGAGCAAAGGAGGAGAAGAAGATGTCAGAGCGATGTCACAACTGACTAGATGAATCTTACCTGTGACCTGAGCTCCGCGGCGGTCCAGTGGTATTCAAGTTGTGTAACGAAGATACATATATTTTGTTGTCTTTTCTTGTAGTATTTTGTTTGTAGAGATTTTATATTATTATAATACCAAATAGAACCGTAAAATGTGGCTTTTAAACTGGTTTATAGTTTATATTGCCACTTTTCTATCTGAATTATTTTCCTGAACGTAGAAAAAAGACGAACCTTTCTGAAACGAGATTCGAAAGCAGTCGAAATTCTCAGCATCTTTTCGGTCGATTTTTTCCATGTCAATAAATAAGCAGTTCCTTAGAAATTTCTCGAAGAAAAAAAAGGCCATTCAGCTGACTCAATGAGACGTATAATTGAGGTTTAATCATTCATTCGAATATGGAATCATTATCTTCGTTTTTTTCCCTATTTTCGTTATTTCGTTTTTTCCTTCTCGGCGCCATTTTGTCATCTCAAATGTAGGTGAAACTGTGTGTGTGTGTGTGTGTTTGTTAGTGTGTGTTTGTGTTTGCGTGTGTGTGTGTGTTTGCGTGTGTTTGTGTGTGTGTGTTTGTGTGTGGTTGTGTTTGTGTTTGTGTGTGTTTATGTGTGTGTGTGTGTTTGTGTTTATGTGTGTGTGTTTGTGTCTGTGTGTGTGTTTGTGTCTGTGTGTGTGTTGGCGTGTGTGTTTGTTTGTTTGCATGCGTGTACACAGAATTACAAAACGTACGAAAGGAAAACTTACGAGCTCCTTGGTTGCAGCATATCACTTGCAGTGCCTGATTTACCTCCACCAGTGCCAGTGCCTGACTCCCCGCCCGCTGGCTGTGTGCATAGTCGATTGGTTCGACTTCCGATGTGGACAGAATGCAGGAGAGGGAAAGCCTTACCCCCCCCCCTTCTCCCCATCACCTCCCCCTCCCCCTCCCCCCTTCCCCCATCATCTCCCCTTCCCCCATCACCTCCCCCTCCTCCCTCCCTCCCTCCCTCCCTCCCTCCTTCACCTGATGCCCTCGTAAGGAGAACGACATCCAATATTCTCTCGAAAATAGGGATTTACATTTTTTTCATTTACTTTTCTTCTGTTTTTGAGTGATAATTATATTGGATTGAATTAAAAGCCTTACCACTTCCCCGCCCCCTACCGGTCGCAGGGGAAACGAGACCATCCGCATATCGAAAAAAAGATGGGAAACGACATTAAAAGCATTTCGAAAAAAAATGATGGGAAACGACACTGAAAGCATTTCGAAAAAAACGATGGGAAACGACATTAAAAGCATTTCGAAAAAAACGATGGGAAACAACAATAAAAGCATTTCGAAAAAAAAAGATGGGGAACGACAGTAAAAGCATTTCGAAAAAAACGATGGGAAACGATATTAAAAGCATTTCGAAAATAAACGGCGATTCAACCTTTTTTTTCCCTTTAACAAATACGTAATTTCCGTCAAGGATTATGCAGATTATCCAATTACCAGACCTTATAATTTCTCACGATCATCATCATTATCCAAATGGAGGCAAAAAGGCATCTTTTTACATTTACTTACAAAGAACGACACAAACAAAAACAAAATCGCCTTTTTTGTTACTTAGTGTAAGTTAGGCCTGTTTAGGAGATGGAGTCATGTGACCTCCCTTGTTTACCACCGAGGAAGGGTTACTTAAAGGCTAGCTGTGTTTGCTTGTGTGGTTGTGTTTGCACGTGTGGGTGGGTGGGCGTGGTCGTGTGATTGTAGGCGGGTGAGCATCAGTGTGTGGTTGGGTGGTTGGTTGGTTTGTGTGTTTGAGAGAGAGAGGGGTAAAGAAAATATTATGTTTTTACGTTTAGATGTGCGAGTGAAACTAAGGGGGAAGTATCAATTATTGCCCCTTTCTTTCACTTATTCTTCCTATTTTCTCTTTTCTTTTCCCCTTCCATCTTCTCCCTTCCCTTCCCCTACCTCTTTTACCTTCCCCTTCCCTTCACCTCCTCTTGTCTCCTTCCCTTTCCTTTCCCTACCTTCTCCTCCCCTCTCCTACCTCCCATCCCCTCACCTCCCCTACCTCTTTTCCCCACCCCTCTACTCCCCTCCCCTCCCACCTCTCCCATTCCTATCCCTACCCTCTCCTCCTATCTTTTCCCTTCTTCTCCCCTCCCCTTCCTCCCTCTTTTACCTTCCCTTCTCCTCCCATCACATGCCCTACCTTCTCCTCCCCCTCCCCCCCCCCCCCCCCCCCCCCCCCCCCCCCCCCCCCCCCCCCCCCCCCCCCCCCCCCCCCCCCCCCCCCCCCCCCTACCTCCCTTCCCAACCCCTCCCAACCCCTCCCCTTCCCCTCCTCACCCCTACCTCCCTTAACCTCCTCCCCTCCCCCTACCTCCCTCCCCCAACCCCTCACCCCTCCCCTACCTCCCTTCCTAACCCCTCCTCCTCACCCCTCACCCCTACCTCCCACCCCTCCCCCAACCCTTCCCAACCCCTCCCCTCCCCCTCCCCCCTCCCGAGCGGAAGTCGTTACCCTCGAAAACCGCACCTGTTCACGCACTCCTGCTCGCGTCTTACACCAGCCTTTAAAAAGACACGAGGCGAAAGCGCAACGAAACACGGAGAGTTACGTTCTCGTTGTCTATTGAAAGATGGATTGATAGATATGTCGATAGATAGATGTATAGATGGATAGATGGATGGATGGATGGATAGATGTAACCTGATGTAGATGTAGTAGCTATGGTTCCGATTTTATATGCGTGCATGTTGTTTGTTGGTTCGTTTGTTTGTTTATTTTTTTGTGTTCATGTATATATATATATATAGACTGTCATATAGACTGTCAGTTGATCTATATATCAGTCTATAGTC
>BOPN01000022.1:485980-488480 GCA_017312705.2 Penaeus japonicus | reverse complement strand
AAAAGGAGAGGGAGGGAGAGTCAGAAGGAGAACGAGAGATATAGGGAGAGGGAAAGGGAGAGGGAGAGGGAGAGGGAGAGGCAGAGAGAGATTCAGGCAGGCAGGGAGACAGAAAATGAAAATGAAATAAATGACAATAAATCCCGTTATCGCTCAATTGCCTTTAAACGGCATCCCTTTTATTCTTTTAATCAGTGTCGGCAATTATCCTCTTCAAAAGCATCCCCGTGATAGTCTCCTCTAGGACGGTTAGACTGCGGCACAACCGTGAATTGTGGATACATTTAAACCTTCTCTCTCTCTCTCTCTCTCTCTCTCTCTCTCTCTCTCTCTCTCTCTCTCTCTCTCTCTCTCTTTCTCTTTCTGGACTTTCTAGGGCTGATGGAATCGAGTCTCTCTCTCTCTCTCTCTCTCCCCTCGCGTTGTAATCAGCTTTATGCCTCCAGTTCTCATTACCTATCGGTTTTAGGATTCCTTTATACCAATTTCGGTCCTTTAGTCTTTATGGAAATATCCCCTTTGCATGATATTATGCAAATTTGAATCCAACGGAAAGTTTTTTTTTCTTAATGCTGTACTAATTTTATTCTTTTTTTTCTTCCGTTATCGCCCCTCTTGCCGGCCAATCCGACCTCAGATCCTTCCCTCTTTCTCTTTTCTTCCCCTCTCCCTTTACCCTCCCCCCCACCCTACCTCCTTCTCTCTTTTCTCCTTTTCTCCTTCCGTCGCATTTTTTCTTTTTCCCATTTCCGTGTATTTTATTACCTTTCCCCCCCACTCCCCCTTCCTTTCTTTATTTTGTCCCTCCCATCTCCCAGCATCACTACTATTAGGTCATTGTCAGCATTACTTTAATTTTCAATATTATCGCAAACATTTGATTATTCCCATCTTCTACCTTCTGGCATAGAAGTGGCACTCATAAGATTGATATTATCTCGGTGAATCGAGTCGGTAATCTTGTCGCCAGCGAAGGATTCGCCAATCAATAGCGTGGGCGTTTCAGGAGATTGGGAACCGACTACCTATTGACCGAAATACCTCGAAATTTAAGGCAGAATCAGTTGAAAATATCACAATTACCTCGCATTATTCTGATTAACTCCACCGCACGAGACTGGAAGATGTGTATCGTCATGTGCGTTTAATAGCACCGGCATACGATTGAGTGCGACTGGATCGGAGATAAAAATACCACACTCCTGCCAGCATCATCGATTTGGGTTTACAGGTCGTGTGTCTGGGGAGACGTATTGATGAGAAGGAACGTGATTGCAAGGCGCGTGGGCTGGGTGTTGTTCCTCCTTGGATGTATAGGATACTATTAGGATAGTAATAGAGGGTATACATACGTGCATACACGTGTGTGGGGGGGTTTGGGTGTGGTATGTGTGTGTGTGGGTTTGGGTGTGTGTGTGTGTGTGTGTGTGTGTGGGTTTGGGTGTGTGTGTGTGTGTGTGTGTTTGTTTGTCTTTGAGTGTTCGTGTTCTGAATGTTCAGTATTTTAGGCAGGACAGAATGTTAAAGATGTTCAATGTACATATTACAGGAGTTTTAATATGTTTACTTTCTCATCAACTCATTTATTAAGGATGACATATCACTGTCATGTAAAAGATGACGGCACTCTTTTTTATAATAGGAAGGAAAAAAAGACACTGTAAATTATTATTAATATTATCGGGCTTCCTCTCCTCAATACTGTTAAGGAGTGCTGGGTATGCATCTAGAAGTCCGGGGATTTAGATGTGTATTATAAGTAAATTTGTATCTGCTACCCCCATGTCCTCTCTTCTCTTTTCTTCTCTTCTCTTGTTTCCTTTCTAAAACACACTCACACAGGTTCGATACACACACACACACACACACACACACACACACACACACACACACACACACACACACACACACACACACACACACACACACACACACACACACACACATAGACATATATAGACACAAACAAACAAACACATTCACACACGTTGTGATGAATCACTCGATGATGAATCAATGTTCTTGAATGAGCGCCTGAAAGCAGTGGCACGCAAGCAAGCACCCAAAGCCAAAAGCAAGCAAGTGCGACACGCCCATCCCTTCCCCAGCGGAGGCGAGGGCGCGGCAACAGCACTTCCGGTCCCTCGCATTCTGGCCTCGGTGACTTACTCCATTAAGAGATGACACTGATAAGGTGATACAGACCGTACGATAAGGATGATTCCGAAATTATATATATATACGAATGACTCGGACTTTCCAGAGAGAGATGTTGAACCACTCGTCCGAATCCAAGATGATGCAAGATAGCGATCGATCTGCAATCAGGTTAAGGAAATCGGACGAGAGGCTGTCAGCTGATGTTTGTTTGGGTTTCGCAGCTGTTGGCGAGAAGCACGTGTTGCGAGAGGTATTGGCTGGCGGTTCGCTGTTATCAGAATGCGAGTTTCTGTATTGGATGGTTTTCTGATGTCGGAGAGTTGTAGAGGTGGTTTTTACT
>BOPN01000022.1:453480-478480 GCA_017312705.2 Penaeus japonicus | reverse complement strand
TGACCCAATAAAATAAAGGATTATACTATAATACCTTG
Organism: Penaeus japonicus; assembly: GCA_017312705.2. NCBI lineage: Eukaryota > Metazoa > Arthropoda > Malacostraca > Decapoda > Penaeidae > Penaeus > Penaeus japonicus. Next base: position 478,442 of record BOPN01000022.1, on the reverse strand, counting down.
TTAGAAGCAGCTGACGAACCTGTCCTGAAGAAATTAAGTGCTTTCCACATATCCACGGCCAAGGAGGCAGACACCTGAATTTGGTGGCATCGACGGAAGAGGGAGAGGGACGCCAAGTGACTGGCTGACCGTTCAGTCAGTCAAGGCGTTACACGAGGAGAAGCAGTATGACGTGTGAGTAATTCGGACTCAAGCTCCATAATGTCAGACTCATTGATGTGAGGCCTGAATGATGATAAGGGGGAATGTTGTTGAATTTGCAATGTTTGGGGAATGGTAGAGATCTTCTCTGGATAAGAAATATTTTGTTATTGGCTATTTGTCAAGTATGATTTGGAGGACTTTGTTTTGTTTGTTTTTTTTCCTCTTTTTCCTCTTCTTCTTTGTCTTCTTCACTCTTTTAACACTGGTGTTTCTTCCAGTCATTCTAGCAAATAGAGTCATGTCTATTCTTGTGCCCTTAAAGGCTCACCATGAACCCAGGGAATATATTGGCCTTCTTAGCACCTTCCTAACTGAAGATGATGAAGTATAAACCTAATTTTTTTTTTATTATCAACATTACTCATTAATCACAGGGAAACTTCCATTGACTTCTGTTCTATAACTTCCACTTCTGGTACTTTAAAGATTGTATATTATTTGTATAACAATTCCATTCCTTTCACAGATGGCTAAGGAAGCAGTTTGAGGAGGCTGATAAAGACAATAATGGGTCGCTTAACTTTAATGAGTGCTGTGCTCTCCTGAAGCAGCTAAATATTAAGATGGACAAGATTCACGCCAAGAAACTTTTCAATGTAAGCGTTACGAGTAGTATGTGCCTTTTGTATTTTGAAACAAGGTATTGAGAATATGTATATTTATATAAACTGCTTTGCTTTGGTTACATGTAGCATATACGCAAAATTTAGTGAGATATTTGATTCTTGTCAGGTTTTGTAAAGATTTTTGGAATAGTTTATTTATATTTTTCAACTCTTCATTGCAGCAAGCAAATACCAGCAAGCAGAAAAGAGATGGAGAGCAGGTTTTAGAGGTTGAAGAATTTGTGGCCTTCTATCACGCTCTGTTGAAAATGCCGGAGATTGAAAAATTGTACAAGAAGTGAGTCACATAAAGATTTAGAGAGAGATTGTGCAAGTCCTTTATTGTCTACGATTAGATAATCAGTCGTGTGATGTTCCTTTTGTTTAGGGACATTTTAATATTGAAGGGAAAATAGATAAGCTTTATTTTAGAATTTGCACGTTTTCTAAATCTGCTTTTGTCAGTATATATTAGAATTTGCACGTTTTCTAAATCTGCTTTTGTCAGTATATACATGTATAAACAGTTTCATGGAATCATAACATTTTTTTAGCAAACAAAGCTAAAATATTTACCCAATGTAAGGAGTAAATCTAAGCCAGTGGTTCTCAACTGTTGAACCAAGGCAAGAATTTAGGGTGGCCATGGAGGACTGTTATAGATTGCAAGTTTATGATTAATGTTTGGAATCTGTTGATTAGTTTAATTTTTTTCATAACAGTATTTACATACAATTGTGTGTGTTTGTTTGTGTGTGTGTGTGAGTGTGTGTGTATATATATATATATGTATGCTTATGTGTATATGTATATGTATATATATATATATATTTTTTTTTTTTGTATATATATACATATATATATATATATATATATATATATATATATATATATATATATATATATATATATATATATATATATATATATACATACATATATATATATATATATATATATATATATATATATATATATATATATATATATATATATATATATATATATATATATATACATACATATATATATATATATATACATATATATATATATATATATATATATATATATATGTATAAGCGTGTATATATATATATATTTATGTATGTATGTATTTATGCATATTATTTATTTAGTCTGTATGTATATCATTTTATTTTTCAACATCATCTGCCTGTGTGGTTGGGATTGGGTGGCTGTAAGGATGTTGCAATTTCCCAGAAAGGGAAAAGGAGTAAAAAACGCAAGAGAACTATTAGTTAAGGTAGTCTATTCTGTATGTTTATATGAATACGTGTTTCAAATTTACAGGTATTGTAGTGAGAAGACAGGATTAATGAGTGCAGACCAACTATGTGCCTTCCTTCACAAAGAGCAGGGTCTTACAGACTATGACTGGCAACAGGGCTACCAAGCTTATGAATGAATTTGAAATTAGCAACCTTAAGGACCAAGGCTACATGACTCAGGATGGTAAGCAGCACTTCCTCTTCATTCAGTCTAAGGAGTCACGGATAACGTTGATGGAAACTTAACTCCGAATATGGTAAAACGTGATGGAATATTTGAAGGAAGTATAGAGGTTGTTATTATCATTAGTTCTCTTTTCATCCGTCCAGGTTTCTATCACATACTGCTTTCGGACATGTTTGATGTGTTCAACTGCAACCACCAGAATGAAATCCATCAGGACATGACTCAGCCATTGTCAAGTTATTTCATTGACTCATCACACAACACGTGAGTGCGGTGCAATTCATAGTTTTTGGAAGTTTTTTAGCATCCAGTAACATTCACTAGGATAAGGTATTTTATATTTCTATCACACTTTTGTGTTCATCTACCTTTATTCATTTTTGTGAATATATGACTCAAAAATATTTATTTCCTCATTTAATCAGTTATCCCATTTGCGATAGGGCATATATTTGCTTAATGCGGCTACAGCCAAGAAAATATAACAATAACAAGTGTTCACAGCTTCCTACAGAGAGATCATTCCCGGCACCTCTCACCTCTTAGGGGTCTTTTTTTTTTTTTTTTTTTTTTTTTTTTTTTTTTTTTCTTTTTTTTTCACTCAAATAAAATATGTATGTACAAAAAATACTGTAATCAGTATATACAAATGTAGCTATGTAAAACATGTATATATGGGGAGAAACCATGACATGATAGGACTGATATTTTTTTTTATTACTATATTACAATACATACAAGCATAAGTGTTTTCATACATATAAGAGCCAGTTTATTGAAAGTTTTTCCAGGGATCATAAACATACTTTAAAACTGTTTGTCAGTTGAAGCATATCTCAAGTACTTTTGATATGTTCACTTATTAATGAACAAAATGGTTTTGAGAGGTTGTATTAAAGATTTTTTATTATTATTAATTATTATTATTAACATTAACATGGTAAACATCATAAGCTTTCTGTCTGCACTAAAGGTACCTGACGGGGCATCAGCTCGCTGGAGAGAGCAGTGTTGAAGGGTACATCAGCGCTTTGAAACGGGGCTGCAGGCTGCTTGAGTGTGAGCATCATATACATTTTTTTTCTTTTCTTTTCTTTTAAGAATATTCATATGATTTATATCCCTGTTCTGCACATTGTTTAGGGCTTCATATCTTGTACACATATTTCTGCTTTACAAGTTTTTTTGTGAAATAGAGGTGTAGTGTCTTAATATTTGTGATAATCATTAATTCAGTGGACCTCTGGGACGGAGATGATGGAGAACCGATTATCTACCACGGCCATACTTTGACCTCGAAGATCACTTTAGCTGATGTTCTTAGAGACGGCATCAAGTTGTATGCCTTTGAGGCATCACCATACCCTGTCATCCTCTCTATAGAGAACCATCTCAGTCTGGAGCAGCAGAGGACAATGGTGAAACTTATGAAGGATATTCTAGGAGGTAAATCTGAATTTTTTTTTAACTTTTGTTGGGAATGATACACCCAGATGATGACAATTTCTGATTTTTTGAGACTTTAATACTTGCACAAATGTCCATCCTTATAAGATCGAGCATCGAATATAGAATGTAGCTTTGTGGTGTAACAGATTTTATAGAATGCCTTCATTTAACTTTGTAAAAGAGGTTGCTTCATGTTTATTTATTATGACTTGAGGTGATAGAATCATCTCACCTGAATTAACACTGAAGATCATATGTACATTATTCTTTATCTATGTATACCTTTAATAATTTTTTTTTAATGAAATTCCTCAAAAGATATGCTGGCAACGGATCCAGTCCCAGATGACATTACGACCTTACCCTCACCAGAGGCCCTCAAGAATAAGGTCATCATCCGCGCCAAGAAGCCAAAAGGTGGGAGGCAATAGTGGTGTCTATTCTGATACCGTCTTGATTATTAGCTGTCATGGTGTAAAGAATATTGTAGGGCTGGGGGGGAAATTAGTAAATTTATCCTAGGTTAATTTTCCTCCTCTCCAACTTTTCATGTATTTTGTGCTGAGGTATTTTTTCTTTACTGTTTTGGTAGATTTACTTGTGATAAAGCTTAACTGTACATTTCAGATATAAAATTACCTATTTTTGGGGGGATCACAGCATATACTTTGATTAATTTTATCATAGTATACTTTGGTTAATTTTATCATCTCCAACCAGCGTTAAACTTAGATTCCTTGCAACTAGTTGTAATGATATTTAGTAGTCCTTTAGATTAAACACTTGTGTACATATGTAAGATATTTAAAAGAAATTCACACAAAAGGTCCTTTTTTCGATACTAGGCCATAATTCCCTTTTTTTTTTTTTATCTTGCTATTACCCCAAACACCAGAGACTCCTGACGAACAAACAGATTTGCTGTACAGTGAGTCATGGCCCAGCTTATGTGCATGGACATGAACCCTGGTTATGATACGGAATTTGAAATCATATTTTTGGAGTCTCTCCTGTTTTACCAAGCATCCCCCCGTCTCCCTTTTGTGCCTCTCGGTGACTATTTGATCCCCCAGAGAATGCGTCGCCCTTAGGAGGATGCCCGAGCTAGACTAAGAGCATTGCCGTTTGGTTTATTGTGTTTTCGGTCATTTTTAATTTAGTTCTTTCTCCAATTTTTCTCTCGCATGTCTCCATATTTGAGGTATGAATTCAAGTGTTAGAGAATGTCAGTACTCAAGACCAAGAGATTTTACTTTGTAATTTAGTTTGTAGAATTAGGATAAATTTGTTTTTACATATTTCACAGTAGATAGATATTATCAAATGAGAAGAATATTTGTTTGCACTGTCAGAGTTGGCCAGTAAATTAATTATATTTGTGTGCGTATTTACGAAATAGGGATTGGAGTATTTGTCATATGTAAATGATAATTTGTAAGAAGACAAGAGTCACTAAATAGATATGGCTTTTTCAGCATTATATTTTGCTCTTTTACTTAAAACTTTTATGGCTTTGATAGTTCAGGCATCGTATCTTAAAACTTTTAGAAATACATTTATCAACTATTTTTGAGAATGAGTAGTTGCTTGCCATAATGACAAGATCTGACCCTCATTATTTCCCAGATTTATGCATTTAGCTCTTTGTTTTATTTGTTTAGTTATTAATAATCTTATAAGACCGAATGTGATGAAGCAAGTGCATGTTTTGGAAATATTTATCTTCTTACTTTCTTGGGGGAATACAGGACATTCAGACTATTTTGAATAGGAGATCAAGTGGTAATTTGCATAAAGAATGTGTATCCATAAGAAAAGAAAAATGAGAAAGAAAGAGAAAAGAAATATTTATTATATATAAATGATGTATATTATACATGTATGCATGTATGTATGTATGTATATCTAATATATGAACGTAACATATTATTTTGATATCATAGGCTCAGAAGTAGAGGACGATGATGAAGACGATGACGACCAGGACAGCATCGACTACATAGACAGTGACGATGGAGCAGCGCAGTCAAAGAAGGTGAGGTTTCGCTTTCTTCAACTTGGCAAAGAACCATGTACCTTCCATTATGGGAATCACAACTTTTTTTGTAACTTGTATCTTATACCATATTTTTGAGATAGATACAAAGGTGATGAACAAATCATAAGAAGATCAGTAAATTTGTACAGATTGATATTGGTTTTGCAGATGGTGTACTTAAAGTTATTTCATATTTTTTCTCATGTAATCAGTTTAAAGTAAGAAAGATAATTGAGATCTAACGGAGATGTGTCATTTGTCTCTCTAGCTGGCATGCTACTATTACCAGGTATACAATAATGAGTATATTATCCCGTGTACATAAGCTTTGGATGTAGCCCCCAATGCATTTTGTAGATGCCTTCTGCGCACATATTATGCTTTCCTCTTTTGGCATTTTCCATCCATTGAGGAATTTATGGCTGCTCATACTAACACTCAAGATTCCATTACTTTGTATTTCCACCAGACATGTGTAGAGTGCTTGTATGAATAGTTTAGCAGACTCCAGACCTCAATCTCCATTAGTTGATGTTGTTTACGCGGCTACAGAGTTGTCCATCCACACTATAAAAGCTTTGTCTTTTTTTTTTTTCCTATTACTCAACTAGGATTTCTTCACTCCTCACCTTTTGACTCTCTACCGCTCTTTCAAGAGCTCTAAGAGGCGAAAACAAAGTTCCACAAAGAAGCGCAGGATGTCTCAGCCACAGGTAGTACAGATCTGCCCATCCTTGCGAATTGGCGTGTTTTTATGATTCAAGTTTTCCTTTGTTTTACCTGCTTGCTTGGATGAGTCACTAGTCTAGTTATCCAATCCTCCTTTTTTTTTTTTATCTCTTCTCGTCTTTATGATTTGGATTCTGGCATTGCAGTTGGAAATATAGAAAAAATATATCTACATGTGGGATATGACAACAGTGATTTGTGTGTGGCATGATTCATTTTCCTCCTCTCTCTCTCTTTTCCTTCCTTGTGTCTCTAGTTCTGTTAATTGTCAAAGAGCATGGGCTGCTCTTCCTACTTTTGTAACACTGTGGTTTGGACATTAAGCGTAGATATTTTCCTTAGTATGTAGGAAGTTACCCTTTCTTTATCTTTGACATCAAATGTTTGGTTTTACTTGATTGAAAACCCTATTTTTCTGTTTCTGTAACTTACAAAAAGGATGGATGGGTAAGTTTTCAAAAAGAAATGAAATTCTTTTGTATGACGTTGATGCTATGGTGTAGTTTCCAGTTACTGAACTTTCAGTAGAGATACATTCCGCAGCATTGTACGTGGAGTTATATTATTTGTTTTATGAGTTCTGGGTTTGCATCCACACGCAGTAGCTCGATATTGTCTTGCATTAAGTCGAGGAATGTTTGTTGGGAATAAACATAGACGTGACTGCTAACTTTCTATCTAGGTTTGGACTTTATAAATAGATTTAGATTTTTTTCTTTGTAAGTTTAATTGATTGTAATGAATTTGTTGTAATTACATGATAGAAAATGTTACACTGCAATTTTAAGAAGAGGTTTTACTATGATATCTGTTTTCTTTAATGGACAAGTCATGCTCTGAAGCCTTTATACTTGAAAAGAAAGTCTATATTATGATTGATAAGGACATTTGCATGATTTTAGGATTATCATACAAGATATGTTTTTATATATATATATATATATATATATATATATATATATATATATATATATATATATATATATATATATATATATATATATATTACTTTACAAGGAAAGTTAAGTAAATTGTAATCACTTGTATGAGGCTTTCCTTGCAAAATAAAGAATAATTCCTATATTTTGTGTGCCAGTATTAATCAGTATTAATCTGTAAATAATACTTAACATACTCTCTTCCTCTTAATAAAACTTAATCGTAGATTTTTTCATATTCAAACTTGTTCAAAGAGCCAACAGATGTCATAGAATTAGTGATTCTACACAAACTCTCCGTACATCCTAGCAAAGAAAGGAAAGTAATTTGAAGTATCAGAAAATACTTGGAGGCTTTATGCTACTTCCATATTAGTTGTGCTTTTGACTAGTGTAGGTTAAAAAAAAAAAAAGCAAACTAAGCAAGCTGTTTTTTCTTATAGTAGCATTTGTGAAAATATGAGAATCTGCCTTTTTTTTTTTACGTTTTAGTTATGATTCTTTGTGTATGCTACTAACGATTTTTTTAAAGTATGGAAAATAGTAGATGTATTGCAGGGATATATTTGCAGAAACTTGGACTAAAGTGCTAGTGCATTAACAGCCGTAGAATCTGTTAAGTGTATAATAACTTTTTTTTTTTTCCAATCTGTGGTTAGATACACTTACAGGAGGATATTTTCAGAGGATCAGTGTCATCTCTCTTGTCACATTATGACATTTTTTGTGAAAAGATTTTGATTTTGAATGTTTTCATGGGTGTATTACTCGTTTGTATTTTGTCACTGTAGTAATGTATGGGTTTTAATGTATTTTTGTTTTTTTTTATCTTGGATAATATTATATGTTTGTGTGTGTGTGTGTGTGTGTGTGTGTGTACGTGTGTTTGTGTGTGTGTGTGCATGTGTGTGTGTGTGTGTGTGTGTGTGTGTGTGTGTGTGTGTGTGTGTGTGCGCATGCATGGAAAGGAAGATAGAGATTGACAGATAGAATGTGAGAAAATATGTTGGAAAAAGAAGGAAATATATTGAAAAAGAGAGAGAAATAGAATAAAAGAGACAGACCGGACAGAAAGAAAGTGAATGAATATTGCAGGTCATCTATGATACATGATATATGTGTATGTGGGTGGATGGATGTATGTATGTATATAGCATATATGATGTATTATATATAAAAGAGAGATGGGAGAAGAGCACACAAAATGAAAAATAGAGCTTAAGGAAAATTTATCAAGAAAGAAAGATATGTGAGAAAGAGAGAATGAAAGTGGATGACAAAAAGACAGAGGAAGAAAGTGAGAAAGAGAGAATTGTGAATATATATGTACTCTGTTTAGTAAAACTGTTTTTGTGTATTTGCAGGTTATGTGGGTGTGTTTATCATTTATGTCATAACTAGAATGTGATATATAGTTATATGTCATGCAATTTTATCAGTGAAATGTGCACTATAAAGGTGGTTATATCATAGTATCTTGTTGATTTTTGTATTTTATTCTTATATGATTAATAATCAATATTTTTCATTTTCTTTTTTCCAGAAAGCTCACAAACCTTTAGCCCCAGAGTTACGGCAAATAGTTAATGTCCTAGAAGGAAAGAAATTCCTTAACTTCCAAGATGCCTTTGAGACTTGTAAGTATGTTATACCCATGTAATACGTAGAAATAGAAATTATATGATACCCTCCCTACCCTTTTCACCGAACATTTTCCTCTCCTCCTATTTCCCCTCTTCTCCCTTTCCCTTTCCCTTTAAGGTAAATATATTCTCCCAAAGGTTTCTTTAAAAGGTATTTTTCTTCCTTCATTTCAGATAAATGTGTCAATACCCCTTCCATTGGAGAGACCAAAGCCAAAGGATTATTCGAGAGCTATCCCGATGACTTCCTGAAGTTCACCGAAGGTCACGTAACAAAGGTGTACCCTCTGGGCACTCGCACAGACTCTTCCAACTTGAAACCATATCCTTTCTGGAGTGTTGGATGCCAGATTGGTAAGTTAACTAAAGTTGAATTGCTACAGGGTTTTCCTCTTATGTGTGTGTTCATGCGAGTGTGCTTTTCATGACATAATTCCATTTCATAGATATTTTACAAGTACACAATGATAACTCAAAAATATTGTGATAAGTGTTTATAGGATTTAGTATTTATATGTTAACTGTTTTTATTTCAGTTGCACTGAACATGCAGACGGAAGACAAGGCAAATTTCTACAATGATGCCCTCTTCAAGAGCAATGCCAACTGTGGTTATGTACTTAAACCAGACATTCTTCTTAAAAAGGAACCATACAGTCCTTCAGAGCTGTCTGAAAAGTAATTTGCTGCAGATTTCTTTTTTTACGGGTTATTTAGAAATTAGTCCTTATTCGTGTGGGAGCCAAATTGGTGTGTATTTTGTTTGGAATTGTATTAGGTTATCATGCCAAATGTTTTCCATTGGGATAATTCTTGTGAAATACCTTCATTGACACAGTTAAAAGTTTTTGTATCTTTAATGTTTTCATTGTGGATAATTAAGTCAAGTGTGTTTTGTATATGCAGTACAAGTTGCATAAAGCTTGCTTAAAGGTTTGCTTAGCTCTGATTAACAATAATCCTCATTCCTTAATTGTTAGATAATAAGACATTAATTACTGTAGTGCTATGATGAGGGATAATGTCAAATTTAGTGGCTTATACTAAAGATTTGTTCTATCATTTATTTTTTTCCATTTTTTTAATTCCAATTGGTAGATGATTTTTCAGACTGGTGGCTCACTGACATAGAATGGAAAAATATCCCTGACTAGTGTTGGTTTATAAAATGTACATGATTTGACATCTTGAAATATTAGAAAATCACCCAATTGTATATTTTTACTTTTTTGCGGTCTTGTATTCTTATTTACCATGATCACTCCTTTTATTTATTTGTTCATTTATTTGTTTTTACGTTCATTCTTTTTAGATACACCAAAGTCATCCGCGTGACAATTCTTAGCGGACAGCACCTTCCAAACTCAGCCAAAAAAGGAGACATCGTGGATCCCTACGTACAGGTTAAGGTCCGCGGTCATCCTCTAGATAAACAGAAGCAGCGAACTAAAGTAGTGAAAAATAATGGTATGTGTTTGTTAGTTTCTTTCTTCTTCTTTTTCTCTTTTTTTTAAGCCACTTATGAAATTACCTTTCGAGATATATTTTCCCCTTGATATTATCATTGTTATAATTATTTATATATTTTCATTGTCTAAATGTACTTACTTATTCTCACTTTTTCAGGCTTCAATCCAGTATGGAATGAGACTTTAGAGCTGCGTATAAAAGTACCTCACGTTTCTTTGATATACTTCTCGCTACGTGATGAGAGTTCCCTGGCTCGAGATCCTGTTCTTGCTCTGTGCTGTATTCCATTCAACTCTCTCACAACAGGTAAAAAAAAGATTGAGGCATCGAGTTTATTTTGATGATTTACCCTGCAATGCAATGATGAGCCTGACTATGACGTCTCGTTAAGCGGCTGATGGATACCTAATGTTTGTTGTTTCCTTTACGTTTCAGGTTATAGATTTGTCCATTTAACCGACCTGGGAGGCAAGTCCTTAGCACCCTCTGCCCTCTTCGTTCATATTAGTATTAGCGACAACTGAAAGAACGCGACGCCAGCCACCACGACTAATCTGAAGCAATAAGTCACTCTAGAAAGTGTTCCGGGAATTCATAAATTTAGGCTGTCGGCTCCACTCGGCATTTCACTGTAATGGTAGCTAGGAAAATGTCACTTTCTGCTTCTTTATTCCCCAAACTACATCACAACTAAATCTAGGCAGACGAAAGCTTTTCAAACCAAACCGAGTAAAGATTAGAGCAAAGTGTCCATGACAATTGAAGTCTGTAATGACATTGAAATTATGTGTTTATAAGGACAGTGTAGCGCAGCTACCAAAATTATTAATGCTTAATGTGAATGATACCTAATTACATTATAAATAAATATGGCTTCACTCTTGCTTAAATGGAGCATTCACGAAAGATGCTGTATTTAGGATATGATATTTGACTGGCTTTCAAAATACGTCGGAGCTTAAACTTCAAATGATGAGCAATGTTCACTAGCTTGCCTTGGAAAATTAAGGATTTCTTCTCACTGTAAACGGTTTAGTAATACCCAGGTTAAATTACACTAATCTTGATGATAATCCTGTAGAACTGTAAAAAAAAAAAAAAAAAAAATCTTAATAATTCCTCTCTTTATTATTTTCTAACTGCAAACGTGGGTCTATAACAAAACTCTGACTAGCAAGACCTTTGTTTTTGTCACCCAAATTTTCTTCAGTAAATAAGTCACTATTTAACAAATTTGATGCAGCTTAAAAAATTAAAAAAAGATATCTTTGCTACAAGCTTAACTACGTTCCCATTATGCCAGCCTAAAGTATAAATACAAGCTATATACACAGCACAGTTGGAAATAGAATTGCATGTAAAGTGAGTAAGCTATCACATATGCAATGTCAAGAATTTATTATGGTTGATCAATGATTAAAATTACTTTATAGTATCTCGCCATGTCTTAAACCCTCCCAAGTTAAAACAATGAAACACAAAGGGGTATATTTTTAAGGCTTTGATAGGCTAAATAAACATGATACATAGCAGGCAAACTATACTTTTTGTGTTATTTTACTAGTATACAATTAATTTGAGAATATCAGCTATATTAGCTGTTGAAAGGCCTTTTGGTTATTCATATGTAAATGCAGTTGACGGCACAATTGTAGCGATGTTTGTTTTGGTACTTCGGCACATCAAGGTTTTAAAGATATTGCCTGAACTTTGCAGCTTACATTAAATGGATATTAGCCAATGTAGGGAGAACGTGTTTAGTACCACAGTTATTTGTTGCCGATTCTCGAGTCCTCTTCAAGTAATGTGGAATATATGTAAGTCACATTTGTGTTCATTTCATCACATTGATTTGTGTGCGGTTAGAACATGTGTAAGTGGTACCGAAAACTTATATTTCTTATGCAGTAGTAATTTTCTTATCTGGCATTTATAAGAAAATAGTGTTAATGATTTTATGACAGCTTTTTTATACAAAATGAATTTACATTTATATGAATATCCATTTTTTATGCAGTGTGATTGTCTGACTATACAATAGTTTCATTAATTTCTTCAAATTTAAATTACTGTAAAAGTAAATACAGCGAATTTACTCGATTAATTCACTTGAAATGAAGCTTGTCGTGACCATTACTTGAAAATAAATGGCACAAGAATGTATTTGGTATTAATGGTACAGTTGGTCATTATTCCGATAACCTGGAATCATTAGGTGCTCATAAGTTGAGTCGATACAAAATGGCATTCGCAGTATGCTTAATTCTTTATTTAGATTTTGCTTACTCTTTTTTTTTCTTTTTTCCTTTTCTTCTTCTTCTTCTTCTTCTTCTTTTTTTTTTGCTGATGCAACTGCTTAATGCTTTACTGCAAGCTATGTTCAGGCAGTGAGAGTATGCTTACGACTTCATTGTGTAGCTTTTTGGTTGTGAATTGTGATATGTTAAAGCAGAACATGAATATAGAAAAGAATAAGAAGAAGAAACAAGCACCGTGATTTTTAAAGGCAACATAACCCGTGTGAAATACCTTTAAACTACTTTATATTTTTACTATACTTTTAATACACTTACTACTGTTGTGTATTGAAGGAGAAGGAAAACATTGCTTGAAAGTAATCAAAGTGAGAAAGGAATTCTATAGATAGGAAAATCAGATGATATAAAATCACGAGTGTTTTGTTATTTTATGTTTAATATTAAAGAGATTTACTTAGGGTTCAGCAGAATTTGGGATTTCTGTTTACTGACTCATACAAGCAAATAAAGTCATTGATGCAAGTGTGACAAAAATATGAAAACTCCATATACATGTTTTCCACCATTCTGCCTTGTATTTCTCTTCCTCGAAGAACTGTATTTTGATACTAGTATGTTTCTGATAGATTACCAGTGTTTTGTCACTAATAGCACCACTTATATATTTGGGAAATATGTATCGGTGTCAATTTAATTCAGTGTAAACACATTTACTTTTTTTTTCAAGTAATTTTGAGATATTCTTTTGTTTTATATGGCTTGTTTATTTACAGTCCCATAATGAGCAACTTTGGAGAGAATTTTTTTTTTTTTCTGAAAAATAAATTCAGTCTCGTTATTATCTCTTGTTAAGGCGTATTAGGTAACCAATTTAGATATGCTGAGTACGTTGTTACGAGCATCGGCCGAAGCTAATTCTGTGATTCCCATCCTGTGATTATATACATTAAAATTAAAAGAGATTTTGCATGATACTTCACATCATCACAACTGAAAATTATCTCAGTAAAGGCTTATTTTCTCAAAACTGCTCATGCATTTGTGCAACTGAAATCAGTTATGTTCTGTACAAATAAAGTATCGCTTATTAATCTTCAACCCTATCATTGCGTGAACATTTTTATGTACTTTCTTCGACTAAAGGACCATTACCATATATTGTGATGAAGGTGCTTTCAATATGGCTTCATTGTATGTTGTGTGTATGTGAATATATGATATATATATATTATATATTATATATTATATATAAATAATTATTTCGGCATGTGAATGTGCTCTGTAGTTAGAAAGTAATCAGATATCTACTGTGAGAAAATGAAAAGGGGAAACCATATAAAAACTTGTTAATTATCATAGGATTTATTTGATTGTGTTCAATATCAGATTTTACTAAATATTAGGAGCTTTGCCCAGTTCAAGTACCCTTTAAACATTTTATGTTACATAAAAGTGCTTTTTATAAGATGCAATTTCTTTTCCTTGAGGACTTCTTAGAGGAATATCACCCCTGAAAAATACTTTTCTTTTCTTATCTCTTCCTTTTGCCTTTTGCCTTTTTCTTTCTGCCTCTTTTTCTGGAGTTAGGAGATGACTTTGACTCTGTCTTCTTTAATGGTGGCCTGAAAATACAAAACAATGTTAGTCTTCTCCAAGTTCAAGAGAATGCCGTGGAACAATTAAGGGAACTGTGGTTGTTTTTATCTTCTTCTTTGCTGCAATTTCCCTTATTGTTCTTACATAATGGAGATCTCAATTACTTTGAGAATAAGTGCATGAGAGAGAATTAAAGAAAGAAAGAGAGAAAATGAAAGATAGCAATGGAATGAAAAAAAAAATAAATAAATAAATAAATAATAATAATAATAATAATAATAATAATAGGAACTGAAAATATTACCCACAGTAGTTGCCACTTTTTGTTACAATTCTATTGAACCATGATGATGAGATGGCTTATTTCATTCAGATAGAATTGGTGTATTTATATCTTTAACTTTTCAAAGTTTGAAGGGAAAAAAATATATATATAAAAAGTCCTATCTCACCACAATATTTGTACCATTAGGTTTACCGTCACACAACTTCCGTTCACCCATTAACCCACTTACGACGGGGGCATTCCAGCCTTGAATGTCCCAATGCCGGGGCGTTTGAATTATTAGGCCTAAATCAATTAAATGGCTGGCACAATACTGTGCCGCCCGGCCACTGGGCTTTTGAATGCGCGGTACAGTACTGTACCACCCGTCCAGAGAGGGTTAAGTTGATTTTTTAAAATTTTCTGATGAAAATACATCTATATAGAACAATTTAGGGCCCTACAATTTCAAAATATATCTATTCCTATTATGCAAATAGTAAAGGAGACTATATTTCTTGCAAATTTATTGTCTCTGAAGGGAGTAGCATTTTCAAAACCCCACACTCTTATTCTTGCCTACTGAAAAGTTCAAACCTCAATGTATTTGAAAAATGATGATTTTTGAGTTAACCCAAATCCTCCGGATGGCATGCAGTGAAGACGGCACCTTCCTGGCCCAAATTCCAGTTGTCATGTAAGGTGACGGCACCTTGATGCCGGGTGTCATAAGATAAGATAAGACCCTGGCATGAGTTAAGGCCTACACAGTAGCCTCCCGGAAATGCATTGCACGCCAATTATCAACGACCCGGAGCATTTGGGTTAACAAAACAAAAGAAATTAGAGGAAAAGCTTTGGTGAAGATAAGTCTTTCAGATGTACTTAGAGGGTTGTACTGCCTATTTTTAAAATTTCCAAGGACCCAAAAATGCATATCTGCTATGGAACAAAAAAGGCAGATGCCCCCTGAAAAATGTGAAGAGGAATAAAACAAGACCACACACATCCTTATTGATGAAAAAATGAATCTATAATATTACAGCAATAAGCAACTCTACCCAAATGTTGTGCTATAGAATGTCATGTGATATTGTTGTTATAATTCACACAAACTAATGCACCAATTACTTTTTCCATAACTCTATATTATAATTTCTACAACAGTAACTTCAAAGGTTAGCAAAAAATTAAGTTAACAGATTTACAAGAAAACTCTAAATCTGACATCTTTATGGAAAGCAACAATCATTTTTCTAAGAACACCCACAATATTTCTTTTCTTTTTAAAACACTCCCTAGACCTAGAAATATATTCCCAAATTTGAAAAAAATGGCCTCATATTCGGGAGTATCTTTTAAACTTATTGAATATACTTAACAGTTTTCAAAATATCAATTGCATACATTGCAATAAACAATATTTCAACATAATTGAAAGTCACAGTTTTTTTTTGGGGGGTAAAACCCATTAACAAAAAAAAAAAAAATCAGAGGCTTGGCAAGGTAAGCGCAGAATTTTCAAGGCAGAAATGCGCATAGCTCAATATATCCAAATTCAGTTATTTTTGTTTGAAAATAATCAGGTGGTCCCCTTCAGATATTCCTCAATTAAATAATGAAATGGGATCACTAATGTTTCTTCTGAGACTATCTAATCATAAATACATCAAGTAGCAGAGCAGAATATGACAAATTCTTTCAGTTTTAACATAAAAATTGTAAGGTTAAAATTAAACATCCACAAAAGGAAAGGAAGAAAAAATTGTGGTGTTTCAAGTCAACCTACACTCCTTGTCAGATAGAAAAATAAAGAGAAAAGCAGCATAGTCTGACTCAAAACATCATACTTTACTTTTTTTTCTTATGGTGGCTGTTTCCTTGCATCATTGTACACATAACTGTGTTTATATTAGTATTCATTGTGATAATGTACCGTTATCTCTGAACACCTATCTTAAAATCACTTATTACATCATAACCTGAAGTCATCAGCAGCTTGTAATTAGAGACAATTCATACTAGTTACACTCAGCAAACAAACCTAGATCCTCGAGGCGTGGCTGGCGTTGGAGCTGGCCTCTTGCGAGAAGGCTGCATCTGTTGCTTGACAAGGTCTCCTATCTTTCCCTGTTCAGCAAGCATTGCCAGAAATGTGATGATGAACTGGTCGTAATTGTGGGTCCTTCGACTATCGTCAATCTGTCAACCCGAGATGAGGAATGATGTAGTTGAATATCTCGTAAGAAAAGAAGTCACTTTAACGAAATGCTTCACTATGTTCTGAAAAATATAGATGGATGACAGCATAACCCACCAGGAAACCTAAGAGTATCCATGAAATTGTAGAATACCAAATGTAATTCAAAAGAGGAGAAAAAGATATGTCAAGTTCAGAATAAATACACATCATCTAACCAGGTCTCTTCCATTTTCGAGATGTCTCTGATCTTATGAAGAATAATATTAACAAAAATGACCATGCAAGGAGTTTCAGAATAAAGAACAAAAAAGAAAAAGAAAAATCATAATCAAAAGTTACCTTCGCCAGACAAGAATCTCGACATACCTTGTATCGTTTTCTTTTCTCGAGTTCATCCTTCAGGAGACTTTCACACGTTGATATTTCTTTCCCGAGGATTTTGATGAGAGACAGGAGGTCCACAGGGGAAGTTGATCCATCTTCTAATGAATTGAGTGTCTCCAAATCCCAACTGCTCTTATCTGCAATCATTTACAATTTTTTTTCTTTTCTTCTCCTTTTTCAACAACTATAAAGATTTGAAGTAAAAAACAAGAACAAACAAATTTTCTCTCTCTCTCTCTCTTCTTCAAAAACTTTTACTCACTGAGCATGAGAAAAATCATAATTTCAGCTCCTTGAACTTGTTATATTTCTGAAACCATTTCAGTGAATAGTGCTTAGCAACAGATCAATAATAATTATAAACCCTCTTAGCGTAGTTTTCCTTCTGCCAACATCTACGCAAAAGCAAATCCCCAGTAGCTTCAAGGAAAGATTCACAGGAGAAAGAAAGAATGAGTAGAGACCAAACTCCGTTCTTAAAACTCAAACTCACCTAAAGGTTTCTCTTCCTCGTCGCAGTCTAGTTCTGTTTTCAATTCGCCGCCTTCCTGCTTCAAGCTGAACTCGGATCCAAAACTACTCGATTCACAGTTTCGAACGCTGGACACGTCGCTGCTGCAACTGTCCAGGCCTTCTGCTGGATCAGACTTTATGACAGAGTCTATAAACAAAAAATTAACACTTAGATATGCATCACAAATATCAACATACATAATACTTCTGGAGGAAATTCAAGCTTCCAGGACAGTGTAAAAAAAAAAAAAAAAAAATCAAACTAGAAAGAGAAAAAAAAGAAAGACACGCAGGCAAATACCAAAGGAACAAAAATGAGATACAAGTCAAAGAAACAAAGGAACAAAATAAAAGAACCCTTTTTGCATACCGAAGGTTGTTGTATCATTGGGATGGTCAACGAAGAGAGATTCAGCGTCTTCGTCGATTGGAGAATGGTCGAACATCCCGTCTTCAAACTGAAGCCTTTTAGCGACTACTTGTTGGAGTAGCGACGATCCTTCGTTTGTTTCGTCTATGTCTGCGTTATCCTCTGTGCCTGGAAAAATGTCTTGGGTATTTGGGTAACTTCACATCATGGAGCCATCCATTTCAAATGTTTTTAGAAGATTGTATTCCCTCAGACAATATACATTGAGGTAAGTATACAATTCTTTGAATGTTATTAATTTTTTCTTTGTTTTTTTTTTTATCATTCTCAGCCTCAGCTAAAGCCTCATGCTCTTTCTTTCCTTTATATATCCTCACCCATTCCCCTCCTTTACCCCATTCCTCTAACCAAACCCCTCTCCCATAGTTTTTGTTTTCCTTAATATTTTTCCTTTTCCTTTTTCTCTTCCTCTCCTGGTCCCTTTTACCCTTGCTCTCACTCTCACTCACTCTTCCCTTCATCCTTTCCTCTACCTCACCCTCGTACACTATTTGATCCTTTTCCTTATCTGCCCCAATTCTCTCTTTCTTCCTCTTTTCCCTCATCCCTACCATCATCATCATCTCCCTCTCTTACACCTCCTTGCTTTCCCCCTTTCCTCTCCCTTGCTCACTGCCCAATCATGCTAATAATCAAAGACGCATAACAATGGATAGGAAACAGAGTTAGAGGGGAGAGATAATGTCAAACTTGTTTACAGTCTTTTTTAAAAGTTGAGTGGCTGGAGTGAGACAGATGACTATTCCAGAGTTTGGAAGTGCAGGTGACAAAGAGGAGCTGTGAGATACAAGTTTTTATTTCAGGGATAGTAACTCAGAAAGGATGAAAAGTAGTAGGTGGAAAGTAGTAGTAGGTCGCCAAGAAAAGTCATTCACAACAGCAAAGACCTCTGCTTCACAACCAGCAAAATTGGTAACACTGTGTGAGTGGGCAGGTCATTCAGGTTATGAACACAGAAGTCATCAAGTATGAATATGTCAGCATTGGGCGAGGAGCAATGCAGATATATTTAAAATGATAGGGAGAATAGTGTCCCTTTCTCTTCCACTCTTCCACTCAACTGTCATTTTTTGTTTCCTCTTCTTCCTCTTCCTCTTACTTCTCCTCTTCCTCTCCCATCCTTACCTTCTTCAGTATCATCCTATGTGGTTCTCAACATGGAGAACAAGCATTACCTAGTGGGGTATATCCATGATCATCACCCACAACACTAACCCTGTCCCCTCCGGCAGGTTCGGTACGTTGATTACTAAACTCTCTGGAAGCAGTTACACTTAACCTACAACTAGGCAATGTCACCCACTGACAGTTACTTCCACTGAAATTCCTTCTAAAAGTATGGCCATTCCCAGCTCCTCTCATCCTTGTGACCTCTGGCCCTCAATCTGACCTCTGGCCATGAACTACCATGACTGTTGCACTCCATAAATGTCTTTTTGTATAACTGCTTCTCCACCATAATAAATAGCCAGTATTTGAGTGTCAGTAATTGCACTTCATGCTATATGTAGACTTCACCTGTTTACATCTGGTAGCAACATGGTTGATCAGAGCAGCTCTTTGTTCTGCCACCTGCTCTGACCAAAATGATGTGTCACAGCATCATTAAGACCACTTTGTGGAACTATTTATAGTGTATTTCTATATCAAGTTTTCACCACAATATATAGCAACTAATGTACATATTTCTAACCACATCTATTGCTACTATTGATGAAATGTAATGTTCCGCTGTTTACATCGTCCTTTCCCTCTCCCTTTCCCTTTCCCTTTCCCTTTCCCTTTCCCATGATTCCTTTTCCCTGTCCCTTTCCTCTGATTCCTTTTTTTCCTCTCCCTTTCCCCTGATTTCTTTTTCCTATGAAAGCATGCCTTACCAACAAGACCTGTTGGATGATCTGTAGGATTGGTTCCTGGGTTGGGGTCGGGAGCCACAGGAAGGTTAGCATCCGCAGCCAGAGGAGCTAGTGGAAGGGTTGGCGTTGCTGGAGCCAGTCGTACCACCACAAGGTGCTGGTATTCGCAATTTGCTGTTGGGCTGCCCTGTAAGGGAAGACACACAACATAAGGGGGAGGAGTTATCATCTGATGCACTTAGTCCAGATGTGCTCAGTCCTATTAAGTGAACCGAAGGTTTATATTCTTTATACAAATTTACTATTTCTAGATAAAACTCATGAGTTTTTGCAACCTATTAGTGTTTGTTCTTCGTCCTCTTGATAATCCCTTTTTAGCGGTACTCCTTGGATACCACCCCAAAAGTAAAAATATCTTACCTGCGGTGAATTAAAATCACTTCCAGCCTCAGATGCTGTATCTGTGCTTGGTGTCGATGGAGGTTCTGGTGACGTCTCTATCGTCAGGGGGGTTGCATAGTCTGGCGGGGTTGAAATGCTACCAGCAGATGGCATTCCTAAAGGCTGATCAGATGAAAATGCTATCATTAGAAAAATCAAACACGATTTATACAAACTTATTTACTTATAATCCCTAAAAACACATAAAAAAGAAAAATTGAGTCAGAATACCTAATTAGATATTGAAGTCTACCAGAGATCAAGAGAACTGATCAGAATTCTAAATAAACTGCCATACAAACAAAGATAAACTCTGAGAGATATTCCCCTCTCTATCTTGGGTGGACCTAACTAAAGATAATTCTGCAGAAGATATACTATAACCTCTTAACACAATAACTATCGAATTCACAATATAACTTGAGCATATCTGGGAGGCTCCTTCCACCAACCCTATTGCCTAAGGATGTGGGTTATCATCTGTGACCAAGTGAATAGGGATTCATGACTTGAAGAGAGTTCATTGTGATTATGTATTGCAAAAGAATTTTTTTTTAATGAGAAATCTTGCAGAGTAAGACAATTCTTTTATAAACTTCATCAGAAATATTGAATTATCTCTTATCCTTACTTGTGATAATTACCATGGAGTCAGAGCACCCAAGTCCTCTCCCACAAAACCATGAGCCATTGAAAGACCCAATCAATAGGATTAATATTTGAAGACCAGTCTATTATGTGTGACAGTGAAAATATTAGTAACATTGTATGAAAAATGAGAATTATCCTTCCTAGTGAACATTAACAAGCAGTACTGACAACAAAGAGTCCAAAGAGAGAGTGCGAGAGTAACATAAAAAACGAATAATCATGGCCCCTGGAATTTCCCACCAACTATTTAAACCAGAAATGAGAAGAAATACCATCACAGATTGAACCCCATCTTTCCTACCACAGCAGTGTGTTCTTTCTTAAAGGCTGCATGGTGTATTCTTGATTCCTGTGCCATCTCCTGGTCATCTGTGGCAGACTCATCTGCATATCCCTGAGCTTCTAGTTTCTGTGAGGCCGCCACTGCTAGCAGAGATAGATTGTTGCCTTCCTCTGCAAATGGGAGTATCATCAAACACTCGGAAGTTATTGCATGTATCTTATTGAAGGAGCCTTACATAGGAATTGGGATTAAGTGAGATAAACATCAAGAAACCAAGAAAAAGGTGACTGAAGATCAAGGTTTTGCCTTGAATCAAAGTTCAGAATGTGACCTGGTGTTTCATGGAGACATCTTTGCCTTGTATCAAGATGAAGATCAATAAATAAAGAACTAACCGAATTTTTTTTTACCCGTTTCTTAAGAATTTGTAAAAAAAAAAAAAAAAAAAATACAATAATCTTACCATCTCTCCATACTTTGTTAATAAAAAGAAACTTGCCTAGAAATGATTCAAAGCACAAAATCACTCAAGATGGGAGTCCACAATCTTTCCTTCCTTTATAATCCATTCTATCCTTGAAAAACAGGTATATTTTTAAGCCCTAGCGAATGCAGTATATGTAACAGTAATAGTAATATTACTAAATCAATGCTACCCTAGCAGTAAATGACAATAACAGTCTTAAGAAGGAATATCAAATGTACAGGATTAACTTTGCTTATTCAAATATATTCAATTAAGAACAATGATAATCGGAGATCATCCACACATGAATTTCACAATCTCTGACTCTTTATAACAGATCTTCACTACCTGAATCCCTCTTAGTTCCACCTGCCCAACCATACTTTCAAATGCGTATGGAGGCTTAAATTCCACAAACCCTCCGCTGTCCGACTAAAGGACCAACCATGTTTAACCCAAAATTACCAATCTCATCTTCTGTTTTCGTAGGATTAGATGTTGCTGGCTTCTCCTTTCCTATATACGCAGGGTACTGCTGTCGTACAAAATGGTGGAGAGCTTCCAATACCGTTTCTCTGGGGAGGGAGGAGAAATATCTTGAAAGTCCTTACAGATTTATCATTGTTTCTAGGGAAAAGTATTGCAATAAATCTATGGCAATAGCAGTTAACAGGACCCATTACAGGCAGTATTTAATCTTTAGTACTGTAGAAAAAAATGCATTTTTATATAATATGTATACCAACATCATTACCAGTAGATCAGTACTACAGCTGACAGCATGAATAAAAAGACATATATGAGTACATATGAATACATGAACTATCCACATTACAATATACCAACCTATTTCGTCTTAGTGACATCAGCTTCCGTCTGTAGGCAGTGATCTTATCTGGAACAACTGCCATAAGATTAAAGCGAATATCGTGATAGGGTTCACCCCCTGTGGCAATACCAAGTCTCTCTGTGATTACACGACGAAACTTCTCGGTCCAGTCTTCTCCCTCAACCCATGGACCTGCAATTGAAGAATATTTATCAATGTATTTGTATTGTTAATATCTGTAATAGATATAACATAGTTCTTGAAAACACAAAAAGAAATCAAATTGTAATAATCCACTGTTCAAATTTATAAACAAATATTGAACACATACATTTGTGCGTCACCATATCTCACAAAAATAATTTTTTTGATAACTGTTACTGATAACTCTGGCAACCAATAGCAAGAAAGAAATCCCAAAAAGCCAAATACAAAAAAAAAAAAAAAAATGCAAAACTTTGTCCTAGCAACTTACCGTGGTCAATAGGAAAGGGCTTCAGTCCATCCAACTCAAAGAGACGACCATTTACAGGAACATAGGAAACGAAATGGAATGTTTCTGCATTGGATGTGCGACTGCTAGTTGGCACTCCGGGAGTTTTGTCTGGCCTTCTTCTGGCCTGCGGTGCTGCATGCGAGTTGTGTGCATTTGCAAGCTCCGGGGTGTTGCCAATGGCCCAGCCCTTGCATTGATAAAATAGCAGACCTTCAGATTTATATTCTTTCTTGGGCAAATCATCCAAATAGAATCAATTTCATATAACAAGATTATACAGAGAAAAATGAAATACTGGCTAAATCAGAAGTATAGCTTATAACATCAAAATTCATACAAATCTTTCCTCCATATAATATATAACAATATACACGATTCTGAACATATTCCACTAACGACACAAATCACAATCGCAAATATCAAAGGAAAGCGTAAAATTCTTCTCACCTTATTTTCAGGGTCCATGCCAATTGTGTGCACCTTGAGCCTGGACAAGGTTGGGCCCAAATCTAATGTAGAGCAATTGAGTAACACTGACACTAGGGAGTGTGTTGCACAACTGTTTGGTACCATCTGTTAAAGTAATCATGATTAATTTCTCTTCTTGACAAGGTAGATAAGAGAGGAGACACAATTCATGATAAAGAAAACCTCTACTTGAAAAATATGAAAAGTTTGCTATAAGAAGAAACAAACCTTTAATAATGAAATATTTCAAAACGATATCTATTATTCAAATTTGAGGACTATTTTGTTTGGAAAAGGTTTATACACAAATAGAAAGCTGATCTCCAAAAGATTATACTGGAAAAAAATATCCACAAAATATATTTACCTGTTGTGCAAAAAACATTGTATTGACAATATTTTCATCCTGTACATAATTATCTGTGTTTTCTACAACCTTGCGCCTGGAACGTCTCTCCTCTATCCACCTGAAGCCAAAAAAATGAAAGAAGTTGAAAGGAGTTTCTCCCAAAATCATAAGAATAATTCAGACATCTTGAAACTTTAACAGAAATAAAGTTTCTGTCTCTCCACTCCTAATTACATACTAGCTCTGGGTTCAAAGCATATAGTATAGTAACATTAAATAAAAGCCAAAATAATACTAACCTGAAGAGGAATATAAAGCCGAACACTTTCCCTTCAAACGACTTTTGAAGGTCATATATCTCCTCAACTTGGACTCCTCGTACACCCATGTCTTCCAGGAGCAGTGTGAAGAGACCTTGCAAAAGTAATTTAAAGAATCATATAATATACCGGTCATTATGTTTTATCTAAACAGAATTATTGCATTTAGAATTCAATGGTTGCTCACATTCACTTACTCTAACAAACACACCCTCTCAAAAATACACACACACACGTACACACACACACACACACACACACACACACACACACACACACACACACACACACACACACACACACACACACACACACACACACACACACACACACACACACACACACACACACACACACACACACACACACACACACACACACACACACACACACACACACACACACACACACACACACACACACACATTCTCTCATTCACTCACTCACTCACTCACTCACTCACTCACTCACTCACTCACTCACTCACTCACTCACTCACTCACTCACTCACTCACTCACTCACTCACTCTCTCACTCTCTCACTCTCTCACTCTCTCACTCTCTCACTCTCTCACTCTCTCACTCTCTCACTCTCTCAC
>BOPN01000022.1:443480-448480 GCA_017312705.2 Penaeus japonicus | reverse complement strand
CAAAAGAAAGTTGTCCAATCTCATATAGATAGCCATGGAAAGTGGAACATTTGTTGTTGATAAGCAAAAGAGGATGAAATCTAACCCTTTCAAGATAACACCTTCGTGCGTATGGAGGACACAGATAAAGCTAGGAAATACAAACAAACCGGAAAAAACAAATGAACGAAACGCACGGATACCTAATAGATACATTTATCCCTTCTTTATAACCAAGATATCTACATTTGGCATAAATATCGGGACTTATACCTAGTGACTCACCCTTCGGGACTTATATCTAGTGACTCACCCTTCGGGACTTATACCTAGTGACTCACCCTTCGGGACAGTCCAGGGGATCAGAGGAGTGGATCAGTTCGCCGGTTCCTTCGGGATCGCTGCAGTAGTAGTAACGGAAGCAGTTCGTAGGATCCGGGACCTTGTCTCCCTCCCTCATCCCCGAGCAGTCAGGAAAACATAATTTGCCGTGACAGACGCCCTAATGAAGAATACTGATGATTAGGATTATCTTGAGGGATGTCACTTCATTAATCGACGGATATCTGGAAGATCGACTCCTCGCGTCTCTTTAGCCAAGAAGTACTATGGACACTTAAAATCCACTTAGAGTGGTAAAAACTGCGAAGTTTACGCTGAGATCGAATCTGGATCTTAAATATTGACGAAAATCCATGGACTGTACAACAGATTTAATCTTTGGAAAATTGTATGCTTATTCAGGAGCCTTACGAGAGAAGCCTCCCCTCCCCCCCTCCCCCTTGAAAAGATGGTCCCCATTTGATGATATATTTAAACACAACACTACTTTTATCATTTACAGCTTTTGATTAATTAAGAGGGCATTCTTCTTTCCTTGATTTTGACTTAATAGGCAGAATTAATATATGTGAGAATTAGTGCCAGAATGAAAATGTTCTGTTAGTCGGGGCTCTCGTGTGTGGCAGTGTCGGCCTAAAGCCAATTGGGACACGCGCCTCTGACTTTTTTTAATTTGACGAGTTTATTGAGAAAATTGATTACACACATCTCAAAAGGAGGATGTAACATAGGTTATCCTCACCCCAATCTTAGTCCCTCTTAGTCCCCGTGTCCAAGGGGGCCCGCGCTAGAACGCAATCTATTAACTCGCATGCATTGTTTAAGGGCACATTTTTATTGCTTACCATTGTAGTATTAAGTTATAAAACCTATGATAGACTTTTTTTTTGCATTTCTATGATTCAATAGGTCTTGGTGCAAGTTCGGTCTTCCAAAATTGTTCCTAATTGCGCCTCCAAAGGCCGGCCCTAGTGTCTGATACATGCGACCCTGTGTTTACTTTAAAAAAATAATAATAATAATAATATATATATACTCAAATACAGGGGCGCTAGATTTTTTTTTCAAATTAAGGGAAGAACCAAATCAGATACAACAATCAAATGATAAGTATACTTACTCTTTTGATAAGGATACCATCGCGCATTTCCACATTAGGAATCAAGGGTTTATGGGAAAATATCACTTACCCAGTTCGGTTAATGCGATGCTAATTAGGCCAACTATGCCGAGGCTGCTCTTAGTTGTTTGCAGTATTACAAATAAACCTCCTTATCTTGGTAAAGTTTTCAAAATAGGCATATAAATACACACACACACACATATATATATATATATATATATATATACATACACATATATATATATACACACACACACACACACACACACACACACACACACACACACACACACACACACACAAACACACTCACACATGTATCTAATTGTTTGTTTTTTGAAGAAGCCAATGACTTCAACACTCCAACACCCACATAAAACTATCTACTGGATTTTGTTTCCTTCGCATCAGAAGGAAGGCGGGGGGGGGGGTGAAGGAGCAGATCAGTATCCTTCTGAATATGGGGAGGGGGGGGGCGTATCCCCTCCATTCGCCATCTACACCCACAACCCATATACATTAACCGCCATTGCCTTTGATAAGTTTATTGACACAAATGCTCACTACATCTCAAAAGGATAAAGTAAACATAAGGAATTCTCTCCCCCATCGCTGTCCCTCTGTCGATAAGTAATCGCTCTCCTAACCCATCATCACACTCGATAATCCTAACTAAACCGAAAATCCTAAACCGAAAGTTAAACCCATCCTACGTCGTGTAAAACTCACCAAAACGACGGCAAACACAGTAATAGCCAGCAGACTCCAGAGCGACGCCATCTTGTTCACGGTTCGTCTGGATAAATGGCCGTTTTCGCGGCTTATAAACGAACTCGGTCAGGAAACGCCATCTGCACGGTTCTCAAGCGAATCTTATAAAAAAAAAGACAAAAAAAAGAGAGAGATAGGTGGCGCAACATCCTTGTCCGTTGCATTCGGGTTATTTTGGTATTTTTGAAGAAATAGGCATGTTTTTTATGTCAATGGTAAGTAAACCTTGAAAATACACGGTGAATGTCTTCTGTTTTCTGTTTTTTTAATATTGCATTACCTTCGTTATTACGTTCCTGTTGATGTTTTTGTTTTTGTTACTATAAGGGGTGGTATGTTATCTTTATCTTTATTGTGTCATCATTATCGTTATTATCGCTGTTGGTAGCAATAGCAGGAATGTTACTTATCATTTTTTGTTATTATCATTATCACTATCACCATCATTATCACTTTCACTATCATCATCAGATTCAACATCATGTGCCATTACAACAACAATCATCGCTGTTATCATAATCAGTTTTATATTAATAATATTACCATATCATTTGGCATCATTATCATTATGAGTGTTAGTATAAAGGATATGTTTATTTACATTGTGTTCATTACCAATTACACTTGATAAGTTAGCGATGATATGAAGAAGGATAGAGAGAGAGAGAAGAAGAAGAAGAAGAAGAAGAAGAAAGAAAGAGAGAGAGGCAGACAGAGAGAAAGGAAGAAGAAAGAAAGAAAGAGAGAGAAGAAAGACAGAAAGAAAGAAAGAGAAAGAAGAAAGAAAGAAAGAAATAGATAGGCTGACAAAAATAGCCGATGCACAAGAGAAACAAAAAGCCATTACACAGAAACTCTCTGGGAAAATTCTCTCACGTCAGAGCGAGATACGGAAAAGAGATTTTGGGCGCAAGAGACGAGCGCCAACAGATGGCGGTTCACACGGGCGTTGATGTGTTTCTGGCAACTGTTATTTCCTATTTGCTCTAATCTCGAACAAGGTTAAACTACTGCACTTCCCTTCGGTTTAACGAGATCATTTCACAGTGCATTTCTCATGAAAAGCTTTTGTTGTCTAAGGTCCTTGTAATCCTCAGCATATATTATCATTATTATAAGATTTAACTTGGTTTAATTCCTTGGTCGAGTGACTTGAAGGATTATGAAGTTTGTTTATACATAACCCTTCAAAAGTTTAATTGCATTCCTGTCGGGGATTGATCACCTTGTGGAGAACAAAGTTGATGATAATGTGTCACTGTTGATAATTCCTTTGTATCCTTGTTGGTCAGGATTGCCATTAATGGAATCCTACATGTGGATATGTTCATAGTATGTTCAAAGGCATATATGTATATACACGTATACATATTATCTTTCTTCTTCTGTCAACTAGAATGCATATATTGGAGCTCAGAATGAATCACCATGAATTCTTATTACCAGAGCACCTTTGCCATTATATTGAAAAAAAATTATAACTGAAATTAATATTATCATATTTCTATTACATTAAGCGATTTATGAGACTAAGTTAGTCCCTTCATTCTTAATTGATCGTCAATTTGTCATCAGTGTTCAGAAATGAAATTGTTTGATTTTTCTTAATTTTTAAAATATATTTATGGATACAAAGAGAAAGAGAGAGAGACAGAGAAAGAGAGAGAGAGAGTTGATGCTCTACTACTGACTGTATCTGTAGACTAGTTTAAAAGGATCTGATTCTCTGGATATTCCTTAAGACAGTCTATATATATACTGAAAAAACCGTTACGTCTTTAATCCCGCCATAGAGTGTGTGAGGATATTGCTAGTATCGATCAGTAAACTCAACCCCGATCACATCAGAGTGAAAATCGAGAATCTTCTTTTTTTTTATCTTCGATAAGTAATCGTTCTCCTATACCCACCATCACACTCTATAATCCTAACTGAACCGAAAATCATTTATATATATATATATATATATATATATATATATATATATATATATATAAATCATTCAGGACCTTAGACCTCTGCTGTTCAGAGTTTTCCTTCTGGTCTTCCCGTTGCTAAGGATTATGTTCTTTTTTCGTTTTGATAATGTACATATTTACCCATCCTAGATTGCAGGGAATATCAAGTAGATGTTCTTTTTTATGGGTTGTGTGTAAATACCTTAGGGCATTTCGAATGTATAGACCTTGGAAGTATCGAATGTATAGACCTTGGAAGTGTCAAGGAAGTATCTGCACTAAGTCGAAGGTTTTTACGATCTTGCACTAGCAAAATTGTAGTTCGGCTGAACGTATAACTGCCTTTCCTCGGCGTTCGACATTCAAGCAAAGACGCTCGTTATATCGGTGGTTTTCAAACTACTTAGTACGACGGCGCACTAAGAAGCAATAGATATTTTTGCGGCACACTTACCTTTTTCGCATATATATATTAATATATATATATACATATATATATATGTATGTATGTATATATATACATATATATATGTATATATATATACATATATATATGTATATATATATATGTATATATTATAAGACTTGTCAATATGTAAATTTCATTATTGACATGCACACCTACCTTACATACTGGAGAAGAAGCTTTCTTAGCTAAATATGGAAATTCTTTCTCAATATCAGTCCGGAAGTCTGATCAATGTGAGGAATTCTCGAAAAATCGAAAATTAGGACGTCAGTAAAAATTACATATTGTTATACCCCTTCTAGGTGTACAGACAGAATGCGAAGAGGAATGCAGACCATGTACAGCATCTGGAATGTAC
>BOPN01000022.1:420980-438480 GCA_017312705.2 Penaeus japonicus | reverse complement strand
GCAAACAGTGAGGTGACCTTTAGTAGCCACACCCTATTTTCTATGCTATATCTTAGTAAGGGACCAGTATGACCTGTTGAGGTGGCGTTTAGATGAACATAGATTAATCCTTTATAGAAAATATTGTTATATGAATATAGTTTGATGTTTTATGAATCTCTAAAGTATTGTGTGCTTTCCAACACTGCCACATTAGCAAAGAGACAAGATGCAGAGAGATGACTAGCAAAGGCAGAGGTTTGCTTAAAAGTGACCAGGTCTCCCTCTTTTGCATTTTCTAGAATACTCACTTCAACTCACTCAGCCAGTTGCTTTGAATAATATACTTTGCAAGGATATTATAGGAGAGAGAAAGAGAGAAATGGAGAGGAAGGGAAGGAGGGAGAGAGGGATATAGGGAGAATGTAGTGGTGATACAGACTGCACACATCAACTACACTTCTTATAAAAACAGTGATTCTAATGCTGACATATTCGTTAAGTATTTCCCTTTCTGTCTGTCTATCTTACTTGGCGTGTTTTTAACATGATAGAGATAATTTCTTGTATAAAAAGATGATGTATTGAGAATGGGAAGAAGGGTAATGATTTAATACTATTATTAATCTCATCTTTTTTGTGCAGCATTGCAATTGTGGGAATGAGTAGTACAAAATTCTGAGTGTAACTAGAATTTAATAACTTTACAAATATCATTTACCAGCTATTTATACAGCTTTATTCAAACCTAATATGTTACTATGAAATAAAATTATCTTTTGAATCAGGTGTTTTCAAGTGCACAGTATCCAGGAGGAGAGAAATATGAGCCGTCTGCTCCCCTGCATAAGGGAGAAAATCCAACAGAGTTCGTCTCCACTCCACTTAAGACGAAGGAAAGCTTCGTCCATAATCCTGAGGCTCTGCAGGCAAGTAGTTGTTCCCCAAATTAAACATGGGTGCTCTATAGTGATGATTACATAAATGAGGCTTATATTTTAATTGATTCTTCCTTGCTAATGTTATCGAAATTGATTCGCAATACCAAAAACAAATTGCTGTCAGTTACTGGTATCAAATTTATCTCCTAATCTCTATGCGTGATACCCCCATTATCCTCTCAGGAAAAGCTGCAGTTCTACCACGTACGGGAGAGGCGTGGAGCTTCGGGCAAAATCAAGGGCATTGAAGACACAAAACAGGAAGATGGCTTAGGTAGACTACCGCCTCACCTCTCCTCAGTCTCCTCGCTTCTTCTGTATAACACAACCCATAATCCGTAAGTATTCTGCCCGAATGCAGAGTGATCACTGTAGGTTTCCTGTTATACGTTCATGGTTTTATTTTTCTGTTTGGTATCTCTCTCTCTCTCTCTCTCTCTCTCTCTCTCTCTCTCTCTCTCTCTCTCTCTCTCTCTCTCTCTCTCTCTCTCTCTCTCTCTCTCTCTCTCTCTCTCTCTCTCTCTCTCTCTCTCTCTCAGAAGTTGTCTTTATTTTTTTACAGTTACAAAAAGTATATGGTTTTGGATCCCTTGGGAGTGGTGTCTGGTACTCGTGGAGAAGGTTCAAGAAGCAGGTCCGAGACCACAAACTCCGGACCTACTCTGCATGATGCACCAACCACCTTACAGGTATTCTGAGATGAGATTTTTTTTTCTCTCTCTCTCTTTATAAAAGGGGATTTTTCTTGTTCTCTCTCTCTCTTTTAAAAGGGGGAACAGTATTATAATTCACAAATTTAGAGACATTTTGTAGATATAAATGTAGTTCACTATCTTTTAGATAAAGATATTAACCACTTTCTCATCTGCGTTATTTCATAATGTGTGAGAGAGATAGAGAATAATGTGAATACTAGTATTTGTATTTTAGTAGTTTCATATATACATATACATACACTTGCACATACACATACACATACACATACACACACACATACACATATGCATACACATACACATGCGCATGCACATACACATATTCATATCCACATTGTTTTCATCACAGGATGGAGATCTAGGACTAATTGCAAAGGATGAGTACCAGTACCTCCCAGATTTGTCTGACCTTCCTGACCTAGATCTGCCCATGGAATTACCCTCACTCCCAGGTCAGTGATTCAGTTCATTGTGTCTTCATTAGTGTTTGAGAATGTGTACTATGGCCATGTTGCTCATTATTGTTTCCTGTTTGATAATTAATAGTTACGGAGATTTTTTCTTTCTTAATTATTGAGGTAGAACTGTCTGTTTTTGCTCTTATTATTCTTACATTGTCAGAATTTTTTCTTCTTTTCATAGACGAGAGGGATTGTTATGCTATCATCTTCTACACTACTCTCCAGAAAATAATTAATTTGCTACGTTAGTTGATACTTTAAGCTAATTTCTGTGAGGTATTTTCTTCCGGATAGAGAAAAGGCTTCTAGATATTCAGTGTAATGTTTTTAAATTCACACACTCCTTTGTTTTCAAGTACATGCCTACAGACATTGATCTGTCCTTCCCTACTCTGGGAGTGTAGTGTGCACGTCTGGGACCTGGTTATCCGTTATCTCATTCTCGCCTGTCTCACCCTTTTTCTTAAGCAGTGTAACCCATGCTAGAGAGTCACAGGGTAACTGATGCTTACCAATTACTAATATAAAGGTAGGGGAGGGGCATTTGCAAAGCACATACCAGAATGTATAGCTTTGTGATATGTATGTATATAGGAAATATCCAGAAGTCATCTGAAGATAATACCCTTTCTTTTTTAATACTCAAAAATGGTAATTCACAGTTGTAAACAAGTATTTTTGGATATAATTACTACAGTATATTTTAACATATCATAAAAGCCATTGGCTATTTATGCAAGCTACTGGGATCCCAAAATATATTTATGGAATTTTCATCTGGTTCATTCCTGTTTTTTGTTGTTGTTTTTTGTACACAAATAAATTGAAATGTTTTAGCACATATCTCTGATCATTGGTCTATTTCAGGCATTGCCAATGATCTTCTCTACGATGCCGATATTGGGCCGGCAATAGCGCCATCAGTTGGGATGCCCGATCTGCCCACATTTTCCCTGGATGGAACAGACGCACAGATCTCGGCAGCTGCACCTTCCTTAGAACCTCCTCCACCGCCACCACCAGATGTGACCCCAAGCACTCATCCACCACCTCCACCACCCCCAACTACCACTTCTCAGCCTCCTCCACCAATGCCACCTGATGTTAGTGCTGCACCTCCTCCACCTCCACCACCTCCCACTACAGGGGGAGCACCACCACCTCCTCCACCACCACCACCTCCTCCTCCGCCTCCTCCTCCCCCAGTTCCATCCGCCTCAGGGGAACCAAGTGGAGAATCTGCAGCGCCAAAGGTATGTTTCACCATCGTTCAGCTGGGATTTGACAGTCAGAAATTATGGATTCCTATGGGCTTAGTAAAAGAAATATTTTGGGTCCAATAACATCGAAAAATGGATGGTGTTTGTAGTATGGAATTCATGTATTTAGTTATTTCTTTTCTTTTCTTTTTTTTTCTTTTTTTCTTTTTTTGGCAACACCAGTCAGCATCGAGGTCTTATATTTTTCCAGAATTTACATCAAAATTAATAATAAAAAAAAAAATGAAATGTTTATTGCTGGTTTCACATGGCCATCTCTTTGCAAGAGGAAAAAAGGGGAATATTTTTTAGAGAAAAAGTTGTAATCACTTCCAATTTGTTTGTAAATCAAACTTACTAAATTATTTATGAGGCCACAATCCTTCCGAAATCACATTGGCATATAGAGTTCAGTAGTGAATTGCAGACTTATTTTAAACTGATGAAAATGTACTATTTCCTCTCATTCTTTATAATTGATAGTATAAACATTGACATTTTTATAACCTACCAGATTTCAATATTTTTTCCCCTTGAATAAGCAATTATTAGCCAAAAACTACATGAGCACTTGCACGGCTTAAAAGGATTGCAAAGCGCTGTTTATATGTACAGCTCTGTGATGGATCTGGTTCACAGAAAGTATACTAATAGTTTTCCTTTATAAATTCTGACTCTTACACAATTGAGACGGCATATACGGCTTTGTCATCCACTGGTACAAGACTCTGTAGTGGAGTGTAATGTTTTTTCTTCCTCTTAATCACATAAAGAATGAAATCTTAAAAGTCTATGCAATGAAGCAATATCTTAGATCAGTGATATGTTTTCTTAATCTTATCTTCCATTTAATGTGGTGGTTAAAACTCTGCCTCTAAGGAATGTGTATTTTCAAATTTAGCAAAGCAAAAGTTTTTATATTAACTTTGATAATACTGACATATGCTGACATATGCAATATCCCAGATCAATGATATGTTTTCTTATTATATATCCAGTGTTTTAAAATACAGCAATGACCTTTTTAGCATCTGTCATAAATATTATAAGGTATTTTAAGCACAAAAAAAGAGAACTGTACAATCAACTGATACGTTAAAATGAGATGTAAATTATTTCATTTTTTCTCTTTTTTTTTACGATAAAAGTTGAATATACATGGATGATGAATATACACAATGTTAATAATAGTTACAACATAAATCCAAATGCTAATATTCTTTTAAGCATAAAAGATTGTTTACTGTTGCCACAATCATGGCTTTATGGCTACTTGATTGTAAGCTATGAAGCATTTCAGGGACATGTATTGAATATCGACAAACGTTGATTAAACATCACAAGCTGGAGATAGTGTTCTGACCAGCAGTGCACCTAAACATCACTCATTTCATTTTCATTCATTTACTTTCTTTCCATCTTTCTCTTTTTCTTTTTCTTTCTCTCTCTTTCTCTCTCTTTCTCTCTTTCTCTTTCTCTTTCTCAAACTCTCTCTTTCTCTCTCTCTCTCTCTCTCTCTCTCTCTCTCTCTCTCTCTCTCTCTCTCTCTCTCTCTCTCTCTCTCTCTCTCTCTCTCTCTCTCTCTCTCTCTCTCTCTCTTGTTTTCTCTCTAATTTTCTCTCATTTTCACTCGTTTTCTCTCTCGTTTTCTCTCTCACTCACTCACTCCCTTGTTTTCTCTCTCTCTCTCTCTCTCTCTCTCTCTCTCTCTCTCTCTCTCTCTCTCTCTCTCTCTCTCTCTCTCTCTCTCTCTCTCTCTCTCTCTCTCTCTGTCTTTCTCTCTCTGTCTCTCTCTCTCTCTCTCTCTCTCTCTCTCTCTCTCTCTCTCTCTCTCTCTCTCTCTCTCTCTCTCTCTCTCTCTCTCTCTCTCTCTCTCTCTCTCTCTCTCTCTCTCTCTCTCTCTCTCTCTCTCTCTCTCTCTCTCTCTCTCTCTCTCTCTCTCTCTCTCTCTCTCTCTCTCTCTCCCTCTCTCTCCCCCCCCTCCCCCACTCTCTCCCTCTCTCTCCCTCTCCCTTTCTCTCACTCCCCCCAATCTTGCTCTCCTCTTCCCTTTATTCTCATCCTCTTTCCCACTCATTCTCCTCCCTTTGCGTAGGGCATACCCGAGGCAGTGTCAACCGATGCCCGCAGTAACCTCATGAAAGCCATCCAAGAAGCAGGTGGTGCGGGAAAAGCCAAACTCCGCAGCAGCAATGATCGGAAGAAGGAGACCAAGAAGAAGGAGGTAGGCGGATTCCTGATGGACCCACCTCTTTCAAGGGGGCTGTGATTGAGTTGCAGGCTTCCTTTCTGTGTTTTGTTTCTCTTATTGTTATATTATTGTTGTTGTTATTCGTTATATTTCATATTATTATGTTATTTTCCATTATCATCATCAGTTGATGTGTGTGAAAATGTCCAAATGTTTCCAATTTAAGTTAAGTATGCTTACTGCCTTAGCCTGTTCCCAACAGGTGTCATGACATACGGGACAGCCCAGCTTAGACCCGAAGGATGGGCATCATTGCATACGTGATGTTACATCGGAAACTGTTCCCTCTTGAAGCCCACTCACAATTGTAAAGTTTTATGACCATCACTGTGCTAGTTTTCGAGCTGCAGCTTTCCACAGTCAGCCAAAATATTGTTTTGTGATGGTTTCAGGGGGAAACATTCATTGGGCAAATCTGTGAGGCTGGGAGTGCAAAGAAAACATTCTCCCCATCCCTTTAATTTTTGCTCAGTGCCTATCCTGACAGTCATTTAGCTTCTTGAGGCTCCCATCCGCAACAGGTTAAAAATGCTAGATTAATATGGCAGTAGAAGCTATCATTTAAGATTGTTCTTTCAAGAAGAGTAGAATGTAATATAATTTTGTTTGCCCCTTGCTTTCCAGGCTGCTCCAACAGCAGCTCCAGCAGGGGACCTGATGAGCGACCTCTTCAACAGGCTCTCCCAAAGACGGAAAGTATGTAACAACGCAACGGGAAAGAGACCTCGATCTTACAGCATTCTTCTGAAACATACATTCGTACAATCATTTGACGCTTTTATTATTCAGGTAAAGTTTGATTTGATGTTTTTTTTTTTTCTTCTAATTTCTGTATTGGCACTCACTGCAGGGTATATCAGGAGCTCCAAAACCGATGACAGATGAAGCGAAAACCCCAGACCGGATTGAGAGCATGTCAACAATGGAGAAGATGGCCGCCATCATCCCTCCACCACCTCTTAGTCAGACGAATGAAGAGGAGAGTAATGCAAGTGACGGTGACTGGGATTAATAACCTCAACAGTACTAACTTTGGATACTTGGTCGTGTGTGGGTATGCAAAGATTATTTTATATTCATACTGATGATGTAACTGTGATGCATTAATGTACAGATTAGAATATATAAGACAAGTGTGATATGCTCTATTGCAGAAAATGGCATTGTGAGTTTGATTTAGAAGTCATTGATTATATACTATTTCAATACACTTTTCAATATCAATAATTTGCCAATTTGTATTTTACAAATTAAATCATTTAAAATTAAATTGATTATGATTTTACAACTGTGATTTTTGGATAAAGCCAAAACAATGGTTTAGCCTTATAACTAAAGATCATACAGCTGAAAGTTGCATTTAATTTTTTTTATTTTTTTATTTATTTATTTATTTATTTTTTATTACCTATTATTGTTTATTCATTATATTTTATTTTTTTATTGTGTATTTTCTAGATATAAGGGGACCAAATACTGTAATTCTTAAAGACATTTATCTTCATATACTGTATTTATATTATCTTGTATGTCCCATGTTAAGTCACAGTTACTTTCATAGTTGCATTTGTGATACACTGCCTTATATATCCATCCCAAATCTGTTAAAGACATGAAGTCATAAATATTTTTTTAAGCTAGAACAGCATGTAAAGCATGATTATGGTAAATCATTCCTCTGTACTATAAATATTGAGTCTTAGATAATGAAATAATAGAAGTTTTATATCAAGCTTTTGGTAGACTTTTTTTTTTCTATTCTTAACCTACTATTTCTGTCTATGTTTATTTTTTGAGTTTGTTCCTCACTCATCCTTCAACCTGAAAAATGAACAAGCTAATGTTATAGTTGTTGACATATGATCATTGCCTTCGTGTATAAGCAAAATGTAGAGTTTATGTAGAGTATGTTATTGCTTAAATGCATATGAATGTATCTATAGGAAACATCTTAAAGCAGGTTAGAAAAAAATACTCCTATTATCACATCTTCCTCCGAAATGTATTTAATTGTGAAAATTAAATATTGTGCTTCTGCATATGATTATTCTGTCTTGTTTTTTTTTCCTTTCTTTATTTCTTTCTTTCCCTCTTTGATTTTCCCAATGTCATCTTTACGAAGCTGCTTTACTTTTTCTTTATTTTCTCTCCTGAATCAGTTTGTTGATACAAAAGTTGAAAAGAAATGTTCAGGTGATTTGATTTACTAATTTGTAATTTAAAGCTATACTTTAGTGTAAAAAGAAAAAATATGTTACTTACGACCCTCTGGTATCATGTAGAATCAATCAATCCCACTTACTATGGGAGCACCATAGGGCTGCATTGCAATTTAAAGCGTATTTTACAAATTGAACCATCAAATGGGAGAAACGACTGTTGCATGGGGACATATTCAACATTTTATGCAAGTGAAAGATTAAATGTATACCGTATAATGTTTGAATTCTATAATTTTGTAATAGTTTGTTGATAGTGTTTTGCCCTCTCAGTTGATGAATACGTACCCTGTCTTAAATCAGTGCATAGTTATAATAGTGGACCATTAGAAGTCCCCCTCAAAATCAGATTAAATGAATTTACTACTCCCCCCTTTTCACCACAGATTGAATATAGAGTTGATCTTTAATTTGTCTACCATTGATAGATTTGAGGTTTAATGTTCTTTTTTAACTGATGATTATCATTAATAACCTAGTCATCATCTTTACTGTTATTAGTTCTGGCTGTTGTAATAAATAATAGACCTCCTGGTTTTATGAAGATCTTAAGCAAGTTTCTTATTATGATTATTTGATTTAGATACGGTTACATTTGATCTTATTGGAAGAAAATCTCGGCCAAGGTTCAAGGCAAATGCCAAAATCGCCCATGTGTTTCTGAAAAGGCTGAGACTACACCTATATCTTTATACTTTCATTCTTAAAAGTCCTAAGCTTCAATTTGAAAACCTTCCCTGCTAACAAATGTCATCAATAGATACCTTCAGTTATTATCCTTCGAGTCTTATTTAAACTCTACAGATAGGAGACGTAGGTTAAGTAAGGTAGTAAATGTCTTAGCTCTTTCAATATAGTCTTCTTTCATACACATAAAAACTCCAGACCTTGGAAGTTTATAGGATTTCAACTCAGCCAAGAAAATGTTTGGGAAAAAGGATATTGTCTCGCCGTCCTGGGTACTAATACGAGAAACTAAAATGCCTAGAAAAATGTCCAGGATTTTAAGCCCATGTTATAGAGCCATAAGTTCAGGTCGGGACAGGCAAGGTTTCATTAAATTTGATTTAGTTGTGTGGATTCAGTTGGGTTTAATATTGTTATATGAGATTATACTTGATACAGGCTGTTCAGAAGACGAATTAAATTAGAATGTATTTAGTTCATCTGGCAGTAGGTTATATTATAGTACTTTTTTATAGGATCTAATAAAGGCAGAATACATAGGTTAGTTATATACACAAGTTTGGTTAGATTGTGATAAAATCATTTTTAATACGTCAGGAAGTGTGCAGACATGATGCAGACGGAAAATTGTTGCATTCATTGTACCTATTAGCTTAGAATATTGCAGGATCAATATGAGAATCAGGGCAAATATTATGTCACTATTGCAACGGTCAGGTCTTAGAGTTACATACGAACAGCTTTTGAATGAAAATAACATTAGTTTTTCATTACTGCTGTTACTGTTATAAGCGACTGATAATGCGCTAAGGCAAAGATCTATATCACAAATACATTTTATTGTACTTTACCTCTTACTACGCTTTGTAAGTATTTCAAAACAACCAAAGCAGAGTGACATGAACCATCTAAAAAAAAAAAAAAAAAAAAAAAAAAAAAAAAAGTTTCTAGGTTTCTTTCTTAGGCTCAATTTGGTGGAGCCTTTTTACCAGTTTCGTGATATTCCTATTTTAGAGTCATCAAGTTGTTCCATTGGGTATTCAACAGCACCGATTGTCACGTAACCCTTTGTCAAAATCACTGTACAATCTATCTTGCGTGTTATTAGTTATTGGAAGATAATCCTTTCACGTACTATATGTTCTATTTTTGACTGAGCTTGTGTATGTAACATTACGAAAGGCGACATCGGCATCATAGTGCTCTGTCTTGGAGTAACCTTAACTGTTTTATTAAATGGCAATGATTAAATGATTTAATATTAAACTTAATTGCGTTATTAAATGGTATGATTTAATATTCAACTTCATTGTTTTATTAAATGACGTGATTAAATATCTAAATTCATTATTTTGGAATAAATTTATATTTTACATGGATTATTCCCATGCTATGAAGTATTAATGTTTTGTAAAAGCAAAGTCGATTTTATTTCTTTTCGTGCTTTTTCAATATTGCAGGTACCCTTTGTACATTCTTTATTTTGTTGCGTTTGACTTCAGCATATGTGTTATGTTTATATGTATTTATCAGTTTACCAGCAGATATATATATCTAAGTTTATTTGTTTTCGCGTATTCACCTATTTTTTTTTTTTTTTTTTCTCGTAATTTTGAACTTTTCGATAAATACACACACACACACATCCACACACACACACACACATATACACACACACACACACACACACACACACACACACACATATACACACACACACACACACACACACATCCACACACACACACACACATCCACACACAAACACACAAACACACATACACACACACACACACACACACACACACACACACACACACACACACACACACACATATATATATATATATATATATATATATATATATATATATATATATATATATATATATATATTCTCATATCATCTTTTCCACGTAACCTTATTTTCCACTTCGTTCCTATATTCTTTTGAGAATGTTTCGTCATAGTTCATGAATCAAGCTCATATGAGAAACACATGTTTTGCATAATGTCTGATAGCTTTTGTATTCCAGTGCTTTTGCATTCTTAACGTGTAATGGTTGTAGGTATGTTTTTACCAGAAGTGAAATAATTACGTTTGTGGTTACGATGATTTGGCACATAGTTCAAGGTCTTTTGAGTTGTATTAAATTGTGGCCTAGTAGACAAAATTAAGTCTTATTGCTGTTTTTACTTTGATTAGATGAATTCAGAATGGTTTCACAGTGACATACTATAGGAATAGAACTCATCTAAGACTAATAAACAGATTTTTAAAATATGGTTTGGTTAGGTTAGAAAGTCGAGTCAAAAACTGGTTTATTGTGACGTGTAGTTTAGGTAAGATGGTCTGTTACGTGAAACTAATGCAAGGCTGGATTAGGTTAGAAATGAACTTGGATTAGGGTAGCTTATTTTGAATACAGTAACTTCAGCTTATTTCTGATAGCATGAAGTTAGGTTGAGGATTAAGTTTGCTTAAGTTGTAGTATCATGACGGGTTAGGCAGGGATATGATTGCATATGGTATGTTACCTATACTATGTCGTAATGTAAAGTTTTATCTGGTTTTAGTATCAAAGGAAATGCGTAGCAAGATGATGATTGACTTTACGTGTTTCAACTACTCATTTTCATGTGTGAAGGAAAACATATTTTTGGTCGTTTTTTTCGTTTTATTGAATGTTGGTTTTAAATGAATTCCACTTACAAAGATATTACACAGCCATTAAAGTGTGTTATGCAATTCCTATGTATTACAGACTAATAATATGACTAACTGAAAAAAAAGTCAACCAGCAAATGCAAGAACATTGTGTCATCAAGTGAAATAAAAACACCAAACAAAGATTTCTATTGCATAAACAAACAAAAAAACTGATCGAATGACATCATGTTTTCGTTACAAGTCGCAACATGGATCTAA
Source organism: Penaeus japonicus (assembly GCA_017312705.2). Lineage (NCBI taxonomy): Eukaryota > Metazoa > Arthropoda > Malacostraca > Decapoda > Penaeidae > Penaeus > Penaeus japonicus. Next base: position 427,038 of record BOPN01000022.1, on the reverse strand, counting down.
CTGTTGCAACTCATCATTTAGGAATCCAAAAGTGAACAAAAGTGATGAAAGACAATCGGTGTTTACAAACTGGCGTCGAAGAGGCTGAGGCCAACGCCAACAGACTCCAAACCCTTCGCAATGGTTTCGTGGGTCTTCAACTCGTACATCCTTTCAGCTTCTTTGGTGAGACTTTCCTCAAGGTAGTGGCAAATCTAGGAGAGAATAGAAAATTTCGTTAAATTCCCAATGGGTAAGGAAATTTAAGGTGGCAACTGTAGGCGAGTTGTGGATGGGATCTGTAACGGTCTCTGCCGGTTTCGATTTTGAAATGCGTCAGTGCTTCTTGCTTTATGGTCTTACTTACTTCGTATTTAATTTCAAATCCACATTCTTATAGCAAGGGACTCGAGGTGAAACCTATTATTCGGGAAAACTCAATCTACAAAATAGACGTTAGTAGCAACTTACCTCTGCTTCAAAGCGCTTGTGTTTCGAAGCCTTTGAGATGATTCTGTTCATGAGCATAAATTTATGAGCGGAATCTTTATGGATATTTCCGAAGGTCTCCACATATTTGCTGTACTTGTTCTCATCGTCGGAAAAATCCAGCTGACCCTAAGGGAGAGAAAAGCAAATTCAAATATATAATCGAAAAAAAACTGATATCCCGACGCTGCTTTCTATACATATTCCACTTTTGAAAAAAAAAGTACATATATAAAAAATACAAAGGGTCCTTAATTAAAATATTCGCGAAATAAAATCATTATCAACCTTGGCATCCACGTTAACTTTGTCTCTGAAGTCTTCCACTTTTCCTCCTCTTTGCAAGAACTTTTTCAGAGTATCAAGTCCCTCTTCCCACTCGTCATCACTCATTTTCTGTAGATATTTTGCCATACCCGGTCGTCCTAAGTACTGGCTGTCATACTGCTTGCTCTGGGTAGAGAAAGAAATTCATTTATTAACCGAGGCCTATATATATATATATATATATATATATATATATATATATATATATATATATATATATATATATATATATATAAATTTCAATCTATTTTCAATCGTAAAGGTCTGTACTACCTGCGTTTTACCAAAATAAAATAAAAAGGATAGAGATGATAATAATAAGTAATTAATATCGCGTATTATTGAATACAACTATCATACAGAAAAACACTTACGGTATACAGATAATCCAATGAATTTTGGAGGTGCTTGTTCATAAGGTCTAAAATCTTCTTCCCGCTATCTGTTTCTAGGAAGGGTAGATCTGCTGAAAGAAAAAAAAAGAACAATTTAAATATTCTGTGATATTTATATTATATGTCTAATCGCCAGAGAGAGAGAGAGAGAGAGAGAGAGAGAGAGAGAGAGAGAGAGAGAGAGAGAGAGAGAGAGAGAGAGAGAGAGAGAGAGAGGGGGAGACAGAGACAGACAGACAGACACAAAGACAGAAAATACCAAAAGAGAATGCATCCACGAACAAAATAATCACATAAACACAACACACCTATGAAAATTTAAAAAATCCAAAACTAAAACCCAAAAGATAATTTCCCCTCCCCCCTCCCCCCCAAAAAAAAAATAAATAAAGGTAATCTAAACCATCCAGTTTTTACCTTTCTTCTTGTTGTCCGTTGTCTCACTAACAACTTCATTTTCCTGTGACGTTTGGGCTCGGATAGTTACCACAGCCACAAGCACGACACAAATGTTGATGAATAGTATTCGCATCTGCAACAGAATGCAATCGTTATCAGGATGAACATAGAGCAAAATGTGACGGAATGATTATGATTGTTGATGATTAGTATATGTGTAATGATGGTGAGGATTTTGAATTGATTGCAATAATGGTGTGGATTTGATTGTTCGGGATGTGAATTAGTGGTATCTGTATTTAATTAATGATGATATTATAGTTGATTGTCATCATAGTATTGGTAATAGAATGATGATAATAAGGCAATATTAATAATGGTAATGGTAGTAACAATAATAATTATAGCAATATTAATAATAATAATAATAATATTAATGACAATAATAACAATGATAATATTAATGATAATGATGATGATTGTAATCATAATAATAATAATAAAAACATTCTAAAAATATGAAAATCACAGTATGAGTGATAATAAAGATAGAAATAACAATAAAGATAATACTACTACTAATAATAACAATAATGAAAAATGATAAAAATAATAAGGATAAAAAATAATAATGAATAAAAATAAAAAAATAATGATAATGAAATGATAAATAATAAAAAAGTAGCAATATCAAATAAGAAAAAAATACTAGTAATAAAAACAATAATAATAATAACAATAATAATAATAATAATAATTAAAATAATAATAATGACCGTCTTTCGCCTTTCACTGATCGCCTTGTCTAGACTGAATCGACTTTTGTTTAATTGTCAAATATATAATCGAAAGATTACTTGTTGTTATCACCTTATCTCTTCACTTTCTTATTTTGATTTGACTCTTCTCATCAAGATATATGTGTGTGTGTGTGTGTGTGTGTGTGTGTGTGTGTGTGTGTGTGTGTGTGTGTGTGTGTGTGTGTGTGTGTGTGTGTGTGTGTGTGTGTGTGTGTGTACCTACGCAATGCAAAGGTCTACCTAGAACTATTGTCCCGTTTAATATAATCAGCTATCTTGCGTGGAGAATATTTATTAATCCAATCACTACGTTTCAAGAATACATTCTGCTTGTCATGTCATATTATGCATTGAGAACTGCGCAGCCAACTCGAATCCTCGGCATCTCCCGTCATCAGAACGTCACGTGACCATTGCTCCCCCCTCCCCCTCCCCCTCCCACTTCCTCACTCTAGCTATACCTTTTATTAACACTCGGACATCATGAAGAAGGTTAGCTTGCGTAACGCTGTCACACTATTTACTAGATGACTTTCTGTCCTCTTGGGAGTAAAGTTGGTTACCCGATGGAGAAATCTCACTTTATCTATCTATTTGAGCTTGTTTTCTGATAAGGTGGAGCTGGTCGAATCTTCTTCAGAAAGAGATAGCGTGATAACCAGTAGCATGATGACCATTTCCTTTTAAAGTCCGAAGGTTTATATGCTAGATGTGTGGAATCACTTACTATTTCGTCTTATGGAGCTACAGTTTTCACGTACATTGAGCTTAGAGACTATATACCGCACATAGAGGGACTTACTGTTATGGCTGTCATAAGAATGCTTCTGGTAGTTTCGAGACTGTGTAACCGACGAAGAAAAGCGGGTCTTGCGGAACTTCAGTTTGGCCAACTCGCTGCGACACTACACTGAGTGTGCGACAGCATTCACGGCCAGCGGGGTACTGAGGTTCAACAAGGCCTGAGCCAGATCCCCTCCCCCTTCCCCTCCCCCTCCACCATAGTCCCCGGGCGCCCCCCACTCCATCCGACCCTCCACCCACCCGCGATCGTCTGCCAAGGCCTCCTTCATCCCTCACTCTCCTCCCTCCGCCCTCGCTACGGCGTTAGGGACTTCTAGAGAGTTTTTATACTTTTGGAATAAAAAAACAACAACAACATATATCTATTAAGGAAAGAAGAAGTGATGGTAATGCAGATTATACAGTCATTTCCACCAGTGTCTGAATGCGATCGATCAAAACAGCCTTGGTCTGTCCCACAACGCGGAAAGAAAACAAAGGAAAAACCCAGTCCTCTTATGCGGAGAAATTCGAAGCTCCCATGACGGGAATGCCCACATCCATTAAGTTTGTTCTTCTCTGCATGTGCACGAGAAGGTTGTGCAATCATAGACAGAATAAGACACGGTGGCTCCTGCATTTAATCTCCCGCCGCTCCTGAAACGTTCGTGTTGGCTTGTAATCGGGCAGAGTTTTCGGGAAAGGAAGGGGATTGAGGTCAGAAGGGAAAACTCGTTGATCAAGAGCTTGTGTGTATATACGTGTGTGTGTGTGTGCATATATATGTGAGTTTATGTGTGTATATATATATATATATATATATATATATATATATATATATATATATATATGTATATACTATAAATACATATAATATATATATACATATATATATATAATCTATATACATATATATATATACTATATATATATATATATATATGTGTGTGTATATATATATATGTATATGTATGTATGTATATAAAATATATATATATATATATATATATATATATATATATATATATATATATATATATATATGTATATATATGTATATATATTATATATATATGTATATATATATTTATATATAAATATATATATGTATGCACACACACACACACACACTCACACACACATATATATATATATATATATATATATATATATATATATATATATATATATATATATATACATATATATACATATATATATATATATATATATATATATATATATATATATATATGTGTGTGTGTATATATATATTTATATATATACATATATATATATATATATATATATATATGTATATATATATATATATATATATACATATATATACATATATATATATATATATATATATATATATATATATATATGTATATATATATATATATATATAGTGTATGTGTGTATATATATAATTTCTTAATCTATAATAAATAATTCAAGTAAAGTTCTTCCCTACAACCAGATTCCCAAATTAAGAATTACAGATATATTTATTTAAACACATCATTATATCAATAATCCTCGCGTATGTCCCGAACCGTCTATTAATTAAACATCAGTAGTTTCCGCATTACGTCCTGATATATCAACCCGCCATTTCCTAACCCATAAAAAGCTGAAGATGTCATGTAGAATTCTGGCATTCCTCCGGACCTCCTGAAGGTGGTGTGACATCAGTAGCTTTCCTACGTTTCATGGCTTTTCCCTCGCAGAACAAATGCGCATTTTCTCTGAAAGGTCACCTCTAAATGGGGACGTTCTCATAAAGATCCATTTTTGCTGAATGCATACAACCAAGTGGAAGGTTAATCAGATAGTTTGTTTTAAATATTTGGTTATCTGTCGTTTCTCGATGTTTTTTTGTTTTTTAATTCGTAAAGCAAGAAAAGTTGATGATTATTTTGGGTTGTAAGGGATTTTTTCCGGGATTCATAAAGATTGTTTATTAGATTCGATATCAAATGGGTGTGTGCGTTGTTTGTTAGTGATCCTGTCCTCTGGATATGCATTCTTGTTGAACTGCAAGTTGTCAGCAATCCAAAACGTTTTGGCGAACATTGCAACTTGGCGGCGATCCCACTTTCGGACTTGTCTCGCGGGTGAATGTCATGGGGTAATCACCTTTCGTAAGTTATATTTTCTTTACTCGTAAGTTCTCTTTTCGTTACTCCTTTTTTTTCTAGAACCCAGATCTATGTTGATGTTGGTATGGTGTTATTACTTCATTCCGAGCTTTGGTGTTTTAAAGTGGGTACGATCTATTTTCTTGCCATGGAGAATTTCCACCTGTTTTGTTTCAGCTCAAATGTATCCATTGTACACGTAAATAAACACCTGGATATCAAAACTCATACATGATTTAATATCTGTGTAGTTCAAGCTATTGTAATGTTTTACGTTACATCAAACTTTGATATTTCTATATCAATATAAACAATTCTATACAAGGACTTAAAGAAAACTTTTATCATACCGACTAGGCCACTTCCATTAATAGATGTTTGGTGACCATATCTTATATAATTTTGGTTGATTAAGAAATGCTAACCCGGGGAAAGGTTAATGCAATCAATTATTCTTTTTTGTTATGATTTTGTCCATCTCTTGAGCTGAGGCCATTTTGTTTATTCTTCATTCTTTGACTATCTTCACTGTTGTTGCTAGTTTCTTTAGAGTTTGAGGTTTCTTGTGTGGTTTTTCATCTGCTGAAAGCAAAAGTCCTGCCTTAAGAGCTGTGCTTGCGGATTTTGTAGTGTCACAAAAGGTGCAAAGATCTAAATGAGAACGAGTAAGTTCACACACCAAAAGATGAAATCCACACATTTCGAAGTTCTTTCGTGGGATTATTGTCAGAATTCGAGT
>BOPN01000022.1:410980-415980 GCA_017312705.2 Penaeus japonicus | reverse complement strand
AATGACAACTCATATGACTATGTTTCTCGTGTCTAAAGCAGCTGTGACGTGTCATATCCTTACGCCAAACATCTTTCCTTTGTTTACTTTACTAACATCATTGATTTATTTTTATTTTTTATCACTCTGGTTATTATTTCAGCCTCAAAATCTGACAAAGACGATTATTTGGCTCTTATGCCATAGAACCGTTGGTTGTATATTAAGTTTGAAACTTTCTTTAGAGAAGGGGGGTCGAAGTCCAACCTTGGCCGTTGTAAACCTTTTGGAGAATAAATACATACATGCAAATAAGAAATTAGATGAAGATAAGAAAGGAAAATAAGTGTGTATGGGTGTGTGCGTGTGTGTATATGTATACACACACACACATACACACACACACACACATATATATATATATATATATATATATATATATATATATATATATATATATGTAAATATATATATATACATACATATATATACATATATATACGTATGTATATATATGTATATATATATACATATATATGTATATATATATACATTCATTTATATATATATATATATATATATATATATATATATATATATATATACATACATATATGTATATATATATATGTGTGTGTGTGTGTGTTCGCATTAGATTAACAACGAGAAAAAAGCCGCAATTATAAAAGTTCAGTGATTAGATTTTCCAACCAGCTGCATTAAAAAAACAAAAAGACATCACTTCAAGAACTTCAAACCATAATAATCACAATCAGTTCATGAGACCAGCATTTCCTCGCCGTCTAACCTAAGTACTTGTGCTAACGCTGCGTCGGCCATATTTGATACGGAAGGAATTTTATCAACATTTTTCATTTATATTATAGACTAGTGCTTGCAATTTCTGATGTCGTTGGGTGTCCTATCTTGCTATTCTCAGAGTAATAATTTGTAGGTTGGCGAAGCGCCTATCATACCCAGATATCATTGTCTTGGTCTGTGTTTGTTTCTAAGCCCTTCTGTGACCTTTCGTAATCCTGTTTATTTATTCGTCATGGAAGTTACTGTAATCAAGAGTCGAGATTTAACCATCCTTATATTTTCACATTCTATCTCTCTCTATTTTCTCTATGTGTTCCTAACGTCTTGTTTTCCTGGCTTCTTTTTGTAGGTATAATCAGCGATACCACACAAGATATTCTAGATTATCGAAATTGTTGTGGAATCGCGCATTGCTTCAAAACCCTAAAAACTATTTTCCTTTGGTTTTGAAAACTATTTTAGTGTCTAAGGTTTAACTCCTTCGGTAAAGCTTTAATCCTTTCTACATTCTTGACGTCCAAATTCGATATCTTTTCGTTAACTTTTGAATATATTAACTAAGTACATTCTCTTGGTCACTAACTAGTATTTTTGTTTGTTCTGGTTATGAGAGAAAGAACTCGTTTTGCCTCACATCTTACGTAACAATATGTGAAGAGCAACCTTTCCTTTGTTGTTTTCTTTCAGTTCAATCACCTTTCAAGAGATATTATTGTCACAGCCCGCGGTCCCTGTGATGGCTGCCATTGCCTCATCATTTCTAAATAAACATAAAAAAATACCCCTGTGAAGGTGGTTCCTATTCCACACTTCCTCTGTAAGCTTCCACATGGTATCCTTGGGGCTGATGTCCATGACTAGAATTTTCTCCGAAAGTCCGTCATTCAGGAGAAATTATATCCCTTATGGTAAGGTTACATATGGCGATGAATTGCGCGCTAACTCGGGCCTTCAGAGACGGTCCTGGCATGAGTCCAGACCCTGAGGCGAGTTTGGTTATGTATGTACACTGTGTCTTTCTCTTATGTCTTATATTTAGATTATATGCGTATTAGCAGAATGAGTCATATTTGGAACTGGGTATCGGAAAGCTGAAGAGCGGGAGAATGATTGCACAAGAGGACCAAAATAGACGGTTGTGAATATAGGGGAACAATCGTACAGCAGTAAATTTTCCATCAACTTTCCTTTTCATTATTTGTAAGCACAAGAAAAAGGTAAAGCGATGGAGTGTTTTTCTTCCTCGATGACATTCGCAATATCTTTCTTGAAACCCTTGGCTTGGTGAAAATTCGAGAGGAAGCCTTTCTACGGAAAAATGGTGACGCAATAATTCCTTTGTCTAAATTTGAAAATTACTTGTTTACAACAGTTCAAGTCTTCATCTGTGAGTAATGTAAGTGTAGGTTGTGTTGGCATCCATAACCACGAACAAACTCGATGCTTCTTTGTTTGGCTCTTCAGGTACAGGCACGAACCCTGTCATATAGAGTGCCACGTCTTCACCTCGAATCGTCCTTGTCCTCGGCTGCATTGCACATATAACCACGTTTTCTAAGTGCGTGTTTATGAATTCAATCATTGGGGCGATTTCATGAAACGGTCGTGCTGAAACTACTGAATAAAAAAAATGGATATGTAATTCTAGGAATCTCTTTCTTAATGGTGTTTGTAAGTTACGCAAGATCATTGTATCCAGTAATGTTATGACGCAGAACAGGGTTTGTGCGCTCTGGGAGGTGGGATAGGCCTACGTTATTTGGTAATCCCTCAACCTTGTTGTCGTCAAGAGGACTCTTGTGTTTCAAGCATCGGTAATTGAGGCACGGTATTGTATCGGCAGAAAAAAAGACAAGACGGGTCTTTTTAACGGAATTGAAAGTAAAATATAAGAAACTATGTTTTATACTAGTCTCTTTTATTCGTAATGCTGTGAATGCGACTTATAATTCTTTATTTGTTCATTGTCGAAATGAAATGGTTGGCAATGAACAACTGGGCAGAATTCTCTTGATAAACAGGTCTTTCAGATAGATAAAAGTTCCATTTTAGTTATGCAGTCGCCATCTGTCGCAAAATGGACCCACGGACGACATCGGATAGAGGATGGACTTGAGTGGTGAGTTGAGGGCCGATAGGAAGAAGGTCTGTTGGAAATGCCTTCGGCTGTGGACTTTCGACCTTTCCGCCATGGGAAGAGCGTGATAGGGACCTTCCTGCTTAAGTTTCTGTAGCCATGAACTTACTCGGCTCGGCCAGGGACTAGCTTCCATTCGGACTAAACTAGATTCTAGGATAGGCTCTGTAACACGTGGAGCGGTATGCTGGTAGCTGCTGTTGTATTGATCCAGGGATCGACAGCTCATCACATCAGCCAAGGAAAACAACTCTATAATGGAATACTCATTACTAATCGTATATCCACACATCCAGCACCCGTGATATACAAAAGCAAACATCTACAAAAAAAAAATATGTAGATGATACAGAAACTGTGCACTACAAATTCGATATAACCATTCAAAACAAATAAAAATACAGATTCCTAGACTAAATATCCATCATTCAGGCTCCATGCACTCCCAACCTCTAAAACTATCCATCTCTAATTCCACACGAGACTCCACTTCGAAGACGCTTTAAGAGGGTGGAGTAATTAACGCCAAGGATCTTTGTATCGAGGTCTCCACCAGCTAACTACGCAGCAAGACTGGCTAGTGTCCGTTGCAGCGTACCGCCCTGTGCTTCCTCTCTTCCCCTCTTTTGATATTGCTCAGATATCGTATACTTATAGTTTGTGGCTGTTTTATTTCTAAAGTCAGAGTGAAATGATGTTTTGAATGCTCTATATGACTGATATCTGCTGAGTCACCTTTGTGTTGTTTTCTCTATTGGGGTGAAAATACGATGGGCTTGTTTGTAACTACGGCTAATAATCTATTAGCTTGTTATCATTACTGAGATTCTCTATATTTTGAATATGGTTTCGTAATGACCATAGTCTCATAGTCCAAGAAATCTATAGCGTGAGCATTTACTAATATTCGTCCATCAACAATATTCCTCCATCAACATCACCTACATCCTCACCATTACCAGTCATCATCAGAGCCATTAGCACTATCCTCATTCACCATCATCCTCATACAGTCGCTCACGTTATCATATTTACAGTCGTTGTCTTTGTCCTTGTAGCTGTGGATTTCGTGTATAAGACTGTGCTACCGACACGCGATGCGACAGGGTTGTTGCCAGGCCAGATGGTCTTCTTGTTCTTGTTCGTTTCATCTCTTCAGACTCGCCTCCATTCATGAGACTTTTAGGTTAGACCTGAGTACGTGTTTTCGCCCCCTCACCCACCACCTCACCTCACCATTTCCACCTCACTTCTACTTTTTTTTGTCATTGCTTCATATCTTTCTGTTTTGCATAAGCTACTCTCTTTTTTTTATTGATTAATAGCTTCATATCACTTCTCTTTTTCTTCGTCTGTGATTCTCTTTTATCTCTCTCTCTCTCTCTCTCCCCTTCTCTCTTTCTTTCTTTATCTTTCTCTCTCTCTCTCTCTCTCTCTCTCTCTCTCTCTCTCTCTCTCTCTCTCTCTCTCTCTCTCTCTCTCTCTCTCTCTCTCTCTCTCTCGTTCTCTCTCTCACCCTCCCTTCCTCCCTCTATCGATCTATCTATTTCTACAAAAATTATGGCAATATCATACTATTATATGTTGGAAAACGCATATCACTTCAAAGCATAAATGATAACAAGTACATCCTTCAGTTGGTCTCCTCCAGCCACGCCAACCGACATTGCTCGTCAGAACTGTCAACTCATCACTGGTGGGCAAGAGTGATTCACTGGGATGCCCAGTGCGAGAGAAAAAAAAGAAGAGTCGCAGAGACAGAAGGAAAACTAGAGATAAAGGGTGTGTGTGGTTATATTAACACCAGACAAAGGATTTTCTGAAAATGAACGAGGGCAGAGCGAGATACAACAAGGACGAGGGATGTAGAAATGAGATGGGAACTGTAGGAGCGAAGGTTAATAAAGAAAGAAGGTCTTATGAGGAAACCAATATTAAGAGGAGTTCCTTGGCTAGGAATGAGGTCAGGGGACAACAAGGACAGATGTGCTTTGAGAGGCAGAAATGTTTGTTTGATGAGGGGGGACTTAACTTTTTTCTGAATTGGACTATGTTTCAAGAA
>BOPN01000022.1:373480-400980 GCA_017312705.2 Penaeus japonicus | reverse complement strand
CCGAACAAGATGAAAACAAAACAACGAAGGAAAATACAGGAAAACACACGAATATACCGAAGGCTTGTTTGTGTGTGTTGTTTTCCCGCCTCTTTTTGCTTTCGTTTTGTTTCCAATCTTCGAGTCCATGGCAGTCCATCTAGAGTATTTTTTCCTCTTTAGGTTTCCCGAAAGAGGTGTGTTACACGGATAGGTGCACCGCAGCCATCAAGAGCCACATCAAGCACGAGTTTAATGCTGCCTTCTTGTACATGCATATGGTAGGTTTGCTTAATAAAAAAAGACAAAAGAAAAACGTTTCTGTTGATTAGGAGAAGAGTAATGTTACATTGGTAAACTAATTGGGTTAATCGATAACTTCCTGGAAACTGTTAATCATGCTATTCATGCAGCAAAAGTGGCAGCTCTGTTGTGATTTCCTGGTTATCAAGGATACCAGCTCATCTTTGTATAAATAATGATAAGAGATTTCTTCTTATTATTAGTTTTTACAGACTTATATTGGTCTGTACATACCAGCGTAGCCTCGTCTAGTATATGGCACTTGAGATCTCCGTTATGTGTTACAGGGAGCCTACTTCGCCCAGGATACCATAGCCAGACCAGGCATGGCCAAGTTCATGCTGGAATCCGCTTCGGAGGAGAGGAGCCACGCCATCCTGATGCTTGACTACCTCAACAAGCGAGGGGTCAAGATCACGCAGGAAGAGAGCTTTTCATTCAACAAGGAAAATGTGAGATGAGAGGAGGTGTTTGTTAGGGAGATATTGTGGGATTTTGGAGTTATATTTCGTGTAAATGCAATAGGGATGTTGCGAATAATATGCTGGTTCTCTTTCAGATCAGTGAAGAACAGAAGAAAGAAGGCCTTAACGTCAAGACTGCCCTGCAAGAGGCTCTCAAGATGGAGATTGGCGTAAGAAGATTTGGGTTTTTGCATTTCTTTTGCAATTCATATATCTACGATTGTGAAATACCGCTAAATAACTGCACTTTTGAATGCACCATTTAGTAATATCACACTAAAGTGCAAGAAATTTCATTAAACAAAAAACAAACATTCTTACAGGTTACCGACAAGATCTACACCGTCGTGAAAGAATGCGAACATGACTTCCATGGGGCCGACGTGTTCACCAACCCCATCTTGGACGAGCAGCACGAAGGCATCCGCAAACTCCAGGGCGCCGTTCAAGAATACTCCAACCTCCTTCATGGTCACAACACGACCGAAGGCATAGCTATGGTGGACTTCATCTTCGACCAGAAGATTCTGAAGGAGTCCCTCTAGGCACTTTTTCTTCATCTGAGCTTGAATAGAGGGCAAAGGATGGGGGGTAAAAAGAAAGACAGAAAAAAAGCATCTGCTATTTTTAGAGTGCCAATTCATATGTAGTTTGCTTGTCTTCATACCTTTTGAACGTTTTGAAATAAATTAGATAATTGGTATCAGCGAGGAGGTCCGCTGAACAAGATGTTCATAACTCTTCATCTGACTTAAGTTATTTAGGTATCCTCCTATTTGTGGTTAGCTATTAACATTCAAAAAGAACATGGCAGATTTCCTATACACACATACAATATATATATATACACACACACATATATATAATAGTTATTTTTATTTTGTTTTCAACAGCAGCATTACCTTATGAGATTATTGAGTCCAATGTGTCGGCTGTGGTTCACGGATTGTATGTAATCATGAATACTCAATGCACATTCATTAAAGATACAATTACATTCGGTTGGTTTGCTTTCGTTCCTTTGCCGTGTTATTTTAGTTGATATCATTAACTGAACATCAGACTTTCAAGCACGTAAATAGCACTACTTCATGAATTAATTGGATGTATATGTGTGTGTGTGTGTATATATATGTATGTATGTGTATATATATATATAAATATATATATTGTGTGTGTATGTATGTATACATATGTATATATATACTACAATATGTGCATGTGTGTTTGTACACACAAAAAAAATATATATATATTTATATATATATATAATATATATATATATATAATATATATATATATATATATATATATATATATATATATATATCATATTTACATGTGTAAATATGTACAGACACATATGTAAATATGTGTGTGTGTGTGCTAAATCATTTTTTATCAGTAAATATCTACGTACTATATAAAGGGACTGTACATGAAGCTTTGTCTGGGAACAGAGGCTTCAGAGAATGGCTTTCTGTTTAGGTTTTGAAAATTACCATTTGGGCAGTAATATTAGCCAATATACCCATATTGCTGGTTGCAAAAATACCTTAGACAGGATGGTAAGGTTGCACTACAGAAGGTGCTATAAGAACAGAGCCCAGCTGACCCACGGCCAACCCTGACTCCTCCAGGAGACATGTCTGAAAATCACTACCCAGAAGTGGACTGTGGCAACACCTTTTCCCAAAATGTCAGCAAAGGTCATGATAGACGGATTCCATTCTCATCCAGGTACCTAGCCCATGTATAACTTCCAAGTAGATTTATCTTTTACTATCCCATGTATGCACCAAGATTGTATAGTCAGTCCTCCATTGCATACCATGCTGCCGTTGTCATGTTTGTCAGCTGTTTGGATACTTTAAATTTCTGTCATATCAAGGTTATAATCCATCATCTTAATGCTGAAATCCATTCATTGACCTGATGGACTTACAATTAGTAGAAGATAAGATATCCATCTTTCTAAGGTTCTTATCTTCCTTGTTTAACTTTCTTTCCACATGATTGATTCTTTGTAGATTTTAAAAATGGTCATCTGATTTATCTTCCCGGAAGACCATATATACCTATTATCAGAGGGGTACTATGAGGGAGTGTATGACACTGTTTGTATGACAGTTGCTTTGGCATGACAGCAATTATACTGACGGTGAGCTTGCAACTGCCGTTGGGATAGAGATCCCTCCCACTATCAGCTGCGAATGTACTTATGTCTTTCGTTACTGCCATCATGGGGTAGCTGATAACTAGATCTCTGGGTTGGAGGTCTCTACGAGTCTGGAATGTTGCTGTTAATTTTAGAGAAATCTGCTCTGGCGTGCTAATTTGTGGTTGATATCCTTCGTCCAGCTTTTTTTCTGGATACTCTTGATATGATTTGAATACTGTACCATGGTTTCAACCATTAGGGAGATAACAACTCCCCACTGCCTGTCAGTGCAATGACATAAGCAATACTTCCGCGTCAAGGTAATTAAACTATTGGTGAGCTCCAGCATAGCATCGGGTCTGGAGTCCAAAGGGTTCAAGGGGTCATTATTATGCAGGGGATTCCTGGGATGTTTCACGACCACTGCCTGCAGATTGGGAAGGTAATGAGCTCTGGTGGAAACAATTTTTAATTATTTTAGAGTACCAATCTAAGAATATTATTTATACTTACTGGTATATAAAAAAAATGTAACTCCTTGTAGCCAACAACACAGATAAAGGACCTAATTTCTTTCCACACACATGCTGATTGATAGGGTTCCTTATGAGGGTTATTTCATTTGCTTTCACCAATGGCCCCAGAGCGCATGGAAGTCGCAGCACTATTTTCATACCATTTTGATATAGTGCAGTTGCCAAATATGTTCAGGCCTATCTATGGTAGCCCAGAAACGTTTGGCACTGTAAATTTTATTTATTGATAACTGATGGTTGAAAGTTACTGGATCCAACCCACCTTTTGTCAAAGTGGCAGGTTTGGGGAAAAAATTGTAATTTGCATCAATCAAAGACCTAATGCATCAAACAGCCCCTTACATTCCTTTGGGCAGGGTCCACCGTGAGCTGCTTAGTGAAATCTATTGAACAGTCAAGCTGACAAAACGTAAGGCCATGAGTGTTACGGATCGAAGACTGCAACGTTTGGAGGTTGTTAGCTTCGCCTCCCGCACAGTTTGTAAACAATCAAAATGGCCGCCAACAAAGAATCTCAAAAGTATCTCTGTCCAAACTGCAACATATTTAATTTCGCATTTGTAACTTCGTTAGTCAGTACTGTGTAATAAAGAAATCGTTACGTTCTTAGTCAGTCGATTAGGATCCCCCTCTTTAACAAAAAATCTGTGTCCGCCATGGAAGGATAGTTTGTTAACGGTAATCAGATGAGGGGTAGCCTCAGTGACGGAATAGTTCACCCTCAAATTTCCTGGTAACTTCACCATTTTGGCTCCAGTTTTATTATTATTAATTTCATCAAGATGGCACTTCCAGGCCCAGAAGCATCGTTTTCGAAAGCTTCACCGCGGATCACTAATAATTAACTGCAAACTACTGTACCCTGAAGGTTAAAGTAATGCAGAATTACCAAACCAGTGGTATGACTATGAAGAAAAACTGCAATTAATTTAGTGTGACTCATGTGTACTTTTCGCTTTTCAATACATTACAAATTTAGACGCAGATGTTTCAAAATACTTTCAACATAATTTCTATAAAAAAATATATATATAAAAAGAATAGGTTCCTATCCCTCTAAGTCCCTATACCCACACATTAGCCTGAAATAATTAAAATGAATGACGAGTCGCATTTTTTCTAGAAAAAAAAGTTATGAAAACCCCTTGTTTACTGTTTTATTTACTGTTAGAATAGCGTTTGTGCCACTTAAGTTTTTGACATTTAACAGAGATAAGGAAATATCTTGCATGATCTTTCGAGCCTGCAGTAAATCATCAAAATTGCACACCTTACGTAAGTAATTGGAACAGGTAAGTCACTAACTCATCAAACTCCTGCCCTTGACATTCAGTAGACACAGAGCAATAGTCTCATGGGTCATCAAGGTTCTCAGATATTTCTTTTTTTATATAAGTCTTTCTATTTTCTGATGCTCCCCACAACACTATGTTAATTATCTTAAATAATGGATCTATGGTTATTACATTTTTATGAAGGGAGGTCTTAGTCTGAGGACCTCCTTTGGCAGGGCGGCCGGGCTATTGGCTTCTTTTCCCGCCATATATATATATATATATATATATATATATATATAAGCACGCGAATTTTGATTGGCACCATATTGGAAAGAAAAACCATAGCACTAGAATTCCCTGAAAACACTAATTGCATAAAGTCGAAATATAAAAATGAATGCATCAATATGCATTGTCAATTTCAAACCAGTAGGCGGGTAACTTTTTCAACTGGCTAATCTTCCTGTAAATGAAACGAGCACAATTTGTACCCTGGCACCGGATGGTGGCCATTTATATAAACAAATATATGTATAGAAACAGGCTAAAAGAGACACGTACAACCGTTAAATTCACTCAAAACTATCTGGAACATCCGTAAATTATTATTTTAGGATGGCTTTTTTTTAGATCAGTGCAAGGAACACCTTTTCATTCACATACTTTTTCCCTGTAAATGTAGTTAAAAGTTATTAAACAGTTGTTTACTTTTTAAGATTTGTATCACATTACATAACCTTGTTAGCGCAAGTTGTAATGGCTTATACCAGGGCCATCCCGGTGGTCGGTCGGACAGCCTTTTGTCAACTGAAAGGAAGTGCACTTGATGAGGAAAGGAATTTTGATTCAGCTCTCGTTCCTTAACTACCTACCACTAGTTGGTAGT
This sequence comes from Penaeus japonicus, assembly GCA_017312705.2. Lineage (NCBI taxonomy): Eukaryota > Metazoa > Arthropoda > Malacostraca > Decapoda > Penaeidae > Penaeus > Penaeus japonicus. Next base: position 395,374 of record BOPN01000022.1, on the reverse strand, counting down.
TCGTCCTGTACTGAATTTATCCAACCACCTGAATTTTCTTTTAAACACTTCCACAGTGCACTGGATTGTTTCGAATGTTCTGAGGTACACAGTTAAACAGCCTTCCTTAGGCCATTAGTTCCGAAACTTTATTTTTTTTTTCCATTTCCTTGACAGGGATGATTGTCCATCTATCTTAGTACGATAGCATGTTGTTTAATGTCTTTAATTCCCCTCTTCAGGATTTGATATAGAACTACTACCATTACGGAAGCCATGCTGTTCAGAATTTATAATTTTTATCGTTCTAAATACTGGACTTTTTTTTTTCTTTTTCTTGAAGGACTTCCTCCATATTGTTACCAGTGGTTTTACTGTGATTTCTATGCAGTTCTCTTGTCTTTCTTTCTCTTTAGCTGGAATATCATAAGAGTCATACTCAAAGCATAAGATCGTGATGGAACACAACTAAATCATAAGATTATAAGTTTTATTGTGATAAGTGGATACTTAAATCTCAAATTAGCCTTTATCTTTCGGCTCACATATCTATTGCAAAACTTAGTTATATCAATAGCTTGAAATATATACAGTACACCAGGAGGATAAATTACAAGCATAGAGTTGAGTACTTACATTTCATGAGAGCGCCAGAACACGATAAATGTTCACCCTCGCCATGATAAGTTCGCTCCTGGGATCACATAATCACACATTGATATGTAAGGAAATAATTAATCAGAATGTCAAGAAAAAAAATTGTATTTCATTAGCATGTATCATTTATTTTTCAATAAAACCCTGCTCGGACTATCATAGTCTCTGCAGAAGTATAGTTACAATATTTCCACCAAATACAATTATGTGAATGATGTAAAATGCATTATGTTTGTACTTCTTCAAAATTTAATTACCTGGCCATTTCAAATCATCCATACAGGGTGTCAAGCCAGCTATCTGTCTTTTTTTTCTTTTTTTTTTTGTATATCTCAAGCATAGGACACTGTAATAAAGTGTACAAAAGCATGTGACTTTGATAACCTTTGACATTCTCTCTCACCTAACCTCCAACAATATTCAAACCCGAAACTAATTATCATATGCAGAGTCTCTGCGGTACAGACCCAAAGAAAATAATTGTATGACTGGAATAGCTTTTTTTATTTACGATAATCCCCCGTTAAGTAAAGACTCCACTTCTGTTTTCTATTACTTGTTCCTTACACGTTATAAAGGAAAACGTTTTATTTAGATTAAAAGAGGAATAAACGTTTCAGACGTATTGATATATTACATATTCATTTGTTTAGAATGATTTAGGTGATTAAATAGTTAGATCGAAAATATATTTATTGATAATGGAGACTAAAAGCTGGGGAGTATTATCACTGTAAATCTCTCATTGAAAATCAAGAAGCTTTGCAATGGGCGTTATTGTTGCTAGGTGGTTGCATTGAAATGTCATTAGTATTTTCTCAAGAAGATTCATGTCTAATGTAAGTGTTCTTTTTCTTTCACGTGTCCAATTTAATGTGTGATACCTTTAGACACCATTGCTTAGATAATATCAATTTATTATTCCTGTAATAAGTAAGATTTTTTTTTTTAAAGGTGCATGTACATATATTCAGATTTAGTATATCTTATTGCTTACTTTGCTTTGCGCAGAAGCAAAAGAATGTGTTATATGTCTCAAAAATAGTTTTACTGAGACATAAGAGCTAAATAGTTTGTGTGTAAGGTCTTATGCTTTTCAATAAAAAAACTGTTCCTGTTGTCATTCTTTTTAGTATTTAATCTTATTTAGAAAAAAAAGTTTTGTTAATAATTCTACTTAAAATTGATTTTTTTCCACCTGGAAATTCAAGGAAAGGTTAGACTTAGCAACTAGTCCCTTCTTAGAACCCTCATGATAAGAAATAGATAGAAAACAAAAGAAAGATTAAATGAAAAGTATTAATGGATATTTAAATCAAAGCCACAGTGTTATGTCCCCACCATCATTGGATCCAAAATTGCTTGCAGGACCAAAGGATTTGAGGATCATTGAGGTTTCAAAATGGAGTGCTGTAGGATTTGTTTCTTTGGCTTGAAAAAAAAATTAAGTTGATTATCCTGATGAGGATAAAATGAGTGCAGGAGAATTGAGATAAACTTAAGTGTTGCAATTTACTAGATTAAATGAATTTATAGAATGTTAGTGATATGTGATACTTTGTTAAGTGTCTTATAGTTTTTTAAGCATTGTATCTTGAACAAAAAGATGATATTTAAGGATTGTCCATTATATAAGTAAAGGTTATCATAACTTGCTAAATACACATTACAGAGTATGCATAAACTTTTAGCCAAGATAAATTTCAAGTAGAGGTCATGCTGTCACTGACAGATCTAAATAATTTAACACTTACAAAGAGTGAGACAAGATTTTGACTGAGAAGGGGGTGTAGGGGAAAAAACTTCTTTTTCTTTTTCTTTACTTTTTCCTTGTACTCCTTCCCCTTCCTATTCTTTTTCTTTTTTCTTCTTCTTTATTCTCCTTTTCCTATTCCTTCTCCTTCTTCTATTCCTTCTTCTCCTCCTCCTTCTTCTTCTTCTTTTTCTTCTTCTTCTTCTTCTTCTTCTTCTCCTCCTCCTTCTTCTTCTTCTTCTTCTTCTTCTTCTTCTTCTTCTTCTTCTCCTTCTTCTCCTCCTCCTCCTCCTCCTCCTCCTCTTCCTCCTCCTTCTCCTTTTCTTCTTCTTCTTCTTCTCCTCCTCCTCCTCCTCGTCCTCCTCCTCCTCTTCCTCCTCCTTCTCTTTTTCTCCTTCTTCTCTCTCCTCTTTCTTCTCCTACTCTTTCTTCTTCTTCTCCTCCTCCTCCTCCTCCTCCTCCTCCTCCTCCTCCTCCTTCTTCTCTTTTTCCTTCTCCCCCTTCTCCCTCCTCTTCTGCTGCTGCTTTTGTTATAGGGTTTTCTATTCACACTTAAGGACCTAAAAAGTTTCAGTACTTCCAACACATACATTCTCTTTCCCGTATTTTTCATCATCAAATCAGAAAATTTACATGACCAAAAAATATCAATAAAGGATAGAGACCCTCATAGAATGGAAGAAGGGATTATTCATTATGTAACTTCTTTTTTTTTCTTTTTTCTTTTTTTTTTGTAGGATATACCATGAAGTTGCAGTAAGAGGAGAGAAAAAATGTCTTGGAATTCGAAGTCTTCACTAAAAAGTTGGAGACTGTGCTTGGATGCAATACGAGGACCGAGAGGTATTTTTAGTTGCTTTGCCATTTATGACCATTAGAATATAATTTGTGTTAATGGGTCTGCTAGTAGTAATAAAGATTATTGATAGGGAAAATACCATCCGGATGTCGTTATTGTGTGCAGTATGTAAGATACAACTTCAAATAATTACATATGAAAAGATGCCAAGATCACTGTTTTTCTGTTATTAAGAGAGCGATAAAAGAACACTTCTTGAGAACACATGATTTCTGGATTAATATTCTAGTTAAAGAGAACTGGTATAGTAAGGTTTTATTTTCTGCAATGAGAAAAGGGGGAAAAAAGTTCTATATACTGTTGATCACTAATTCCTCTCATCAAACTAAGTTAAACTGTATTAATAAGATTTTATTTTCTACTATGAGAAAAAGAGGAAAATATATATATATATACTGTTGATCACTAATTCCTCTCATCAAAAGCTGGTTCCATCACACATTAGAGAATATTAGAACTTAATTCAGAGTGATAAGTGAAGGAGCAGAATAATATTAGTCAGTGACGGCTCCTTGATTATCTGAACACTGTATCCACAATAACTTGACTATTGTTTATGCAAATGTATTTATTTCTTCCTTCAAAGTAAGTTAATTTCTCTTCATAATAATTTATTTTTTAAAGTAAATCCTTTGTGAAACCTTAAAGATAATTTTTATTTTAATTATAGGTACATATACAAGAGTTTGGGAATAAACAACATACATTATCAAGGTAAGCTATGATGATTTATAATATAGTAAAAAAGAAAGATAGTGTACAATATATTCATTTTTACTTAATGCACAGATTGTTTCTTAATAAAACTGTGTGCAGTTACTCCAAATTCAACTCCAAAGTTGAATTTGCATTCCATTAGTTCAAGGGGACGGTCAGGCATGCTTGTGTCTATGTGAGTGGAGGGGGGTGGGGGTGGGGGGTAGAAGTTCGAGTACTCTATTTAATATGTTACTTGGGCTCTTTATGGGGTGAATGAATTTATTGATTTATTGAGGAATCTCAGACCAATTAAAAAAATCTCCTTTGTTGTGTGTGCAAATATTTATATGTAACATGTATATTATATTCATGTTCTTCATTATCTTTTATTTACAGTATGTGTTTTAATACTTGTCTGTTTTTATTTTTTTCTTTCTTTCTGTCTCTCTCTCTTTCTTTTGATCTCTCTTTTTTTATCCCTGACCCATAATATATACTTTTCTTTTAAGCTAATTTGAGATTTCAATATCTTTCAGATGCTAGCACGTGTGGCGATAGACAGCCTTCTTAATTTGTCCTTAAATGCAGTTTGCAAGAATATGAACGAACTTATGACTTTTGCTAGCTTGTTTCTTTGGCGCTCTAATTATGATACATTCTTAGAAACTGGCAAAAAAATTGATGAAGTCATTCAGAGTGGTAGAGAACACATGTTCTTCGGATATGGAGTGGATGAACGGAATGATGCCCTTGAACAACAGGGAAACTTTCATTGTGTCATATCAGGATACATTCAGAATCTCCCCCCTGTATTCCATAATGAAATATTCAATAGATTACTCAGTCAGTTAACTTTCATGCAGGTTGATGAAGGTCAGATAGAGGCATTTCTTAGGGATAGAAGGTCATGTATAAACAGAGTAAGATTTCATTTCACTTTGATTCTTAATAGCATGCTAACATCAAAAGTCTCTGTGATGAATGTGAATCCCATTTCAATGTACTTGCATTCAGCCTTAGCAAAATACCTTATTGATAATAAAGATTCAATAGATGATGAAACTGTAGAAAGACTAGAAGAAAAAAGTATGAACATTTTCCTTCCTGCAATAGTAAAGTTTGAGAATTCTTTTGAAAGTCTGACAACCCTAAGCCTACAGAATATGGCAAACGGACCTCTGATGTGGATGATCAGTTTAGAGTGTCCAAATTTGTGGCACTTGGATGTTAGTGGAGAGCCTTTTGATCTAGCGCTTCATCAAGCCAGTAAAACCAATAGTGGGGAGTGCGGTGCTGTGGACAAAAAGGGCAGAAGGCATAAGGAGAGGGCTGAGTTTCTAAACTCGTTATGTTCCCTGTATGGGAATGATAATCAGTGGCATGAAAAATATGGAAAGGTAAATGGTTGCTTTGTGCTTAAATCACTATTGTTGCCAAAGTTAAAGTGGGAAAGAGAAGAAGAATTGCAGTTAATTCGCGAGACCATTCAAATTATTCAAAAATTAACAGAGCTAGAAGAATTAATGGGAGTGAACCTGCTCAATTCCTTCAGCACACTAAATCGCTTGCCTTACCCTCCATTCATGCTCAAATTAAAGAAGTTTTCTAATCAGCCAGGAGAGATTTTTTTCGATGTTGAACCAGAACTACTAAGGAAGGTGCACTTGCCTCTAGTAACAGAAGTAGAATTTGTGATCAATCTGCCAATACCCCTGACAACACTTGAGATATTTCCCAACATGAGGCACCTTTCTCTCACTCCATACAGTTATGATAGCCACAACTTCAATGACATTGCAAAGTATCTGACGAACCTACAAACACTAAACTTGGAAGTGCTGCATGAGTTGTCAGTTGAAAGTGTTTGTGAGCTTGCAGAGCACTGCCCTAATTTAGAATCATTGTACTTAACATGTCCTTCTTTAAGGACTGCACTGCAAGAACATGCTTGTGAAGAGACTAAAAACAATAGGACTGAAGAAGATTCCCAGCCACCAGGAACTAAGATCAGTCGAAAGGAGCCATATGCGAACCACAAGAAGCATCAGACGTCCTGAAAAATATTTCCAATTACCGTGATAATCTTGTGAACATCCTCGATGCTTCAGAGTACGATGACACCTTTGTACCAAAGCTACAGAAGCTACAGGCTCTTTCCTTGTATTTCATAGAGTCTGTTGATGTTGAAGCATTAGTTAAATGTGTGAAAGGGTGCCCTAACCTCAGTACCTTAATAGTTGGTGTTTATGAATGGGATTCTAATTCTTATAAAGGGTTTAATGATGATCTTGTTGGGCGAATGGTTTGTAGATTAAAATATCTTGAAAATTTTATTCTTCGTACATTGTCAGATAGTGAAATAAAATATAAATTTAAGGATGTGACTGTAATGTCAGTAAAGCATATTTTAAACTTTTGCAGAAACATACAAAACATAGGCAATGCCATCAATTGGAATATACCTGCTAAAGAAGTAGAATCTTTGAATGAGAATTTCAAGGCAAATAATTTTGTCTTAAGACTAAAATAAGTTTCATGTTTATAGAAGGACTGTTTGTATTTTCACATGATAAGGATGATACCTTAGACATTTTTTGGAAGTTTTGTTAGTTCAGTACAAATAGCCATTAGTGGGACCAAAAATAACTTTCTAAGTAAATAATAAGTTTACCACAAGCCTATATATATATATAGATAGATATATATATATATATATATATATATATATATATATATATATATATATATATATATATATATATATATATATATATATATATATATATATGTATATATATATATATATATATATATATATATATATATATATATATATATATATATATATATATATATATATATATCTTTATAGAAATTCATCTGTCTTTTCATACATATCAATATATTTAGCTATCTATCTGTCTATATAATGTATACACATACATATTATCTATCTACTTATCCATCTATCTGTATGTGTATGTGTATTTGTGCGAGTGCTTGTGCATGTGCACATGTGTGTGTGTGTCTGCATGTGCATGTGTATGTAAATGAAACAGTGTTTGGTGCATGCAGGAACCCCAATATATTTCCTGTTTTTCTGTATGTTACCTTATTACAAAAGAGCAAAAGGCAATAAACTATATATATTAAGAAAAAGAATATTATTTTCTCTATATCCTAAAAGCAAAATCTGAATTGTATCTTTAATAGTCTTCTCTTTACAGACTAGGTTACTTAAGTTGCATTTCTTAGTATTATTTTAAAAAAGAATAATGATTGTTTTTGTCAATCAGTCAATAAGTTAATTTCATGCTGCAGGTAAAGAGCAATTTATTTTTTCATATTTTTCCTTTTATTTCTTATTAATGCAAGATATAACAATGAGCAAAGAGTTATTCATAATCATCTAGAACAAACCTAAGAATTTATTCATGATCTTTATATCTGTTCCACATAACAATACAAAAGCTACACTTTTTGTAGCTCCATTGCCTAATCACTCATTTCTTTATTCCATGAATTCAATAGAATCTATGTAAATCATTCATCTACAAGCTGATTGAGGGGAATGGCTATAGATGTAGAAGTGGGTGCAGCCCTAATTCTATGATTCTTAACCCTCTCTGGACGGGTGGTACAGTACTGTACCGCTCATTCAAAAGCCCAGTGGCCGGGCGGCACAGTATTGTGCCAGCCATTTAATTGATTTAGGCCTAATAATTTGAAAGCCCCGGCATTGTGACATTCAAGGCTAGAATGCCCCCTGTCGTTAATATGACAAATAGAGATTACTTTACTATAGAGATGGCGGGTGCATCTCTTGACGCAAACATGTATGTATGCACGTATGAATATGCAAGCTATTTCTGGTGCTCAGTTAATGGTTGAGTATTGAGATGTATATATCTTAGTTTTGCATTATATTTTTATGTCATGTTGAATTACATTTTATATGTTGGGTTACCTACTTTACATAGATTCATTCATAAAAGTTCCTGGCAGTCTCGGTGTGTGTGTGTGTGTGTGTGTGTGTGTGCGTGTGCGTGTGCGTGTGCGTGTGCGTGTGCGTGTGCGTGTGCGTGTGCGTGTGCGTGTGCGTGTGCGTGTGCGTGTGCGTGTATGAACTCCATCCCTACCCCTCTCTGGCTAACAGGTTTCAAGACACTGTGCAACCCCATAAAATGAAAATACACAATAAAACCAAAGAAATGCATAGTTTCAGATAGAACAGGATTTACCATAATAAATGTTCATGCAAGGGCGTGGCTTTTGGCCGTAAGGCAACTTTGGTGAATTAACATTTTGTGCACATATTAGGAGATGAAAGGATATGCTATTTTCAGAGTTTTATTTGGTGTCTGGTGATTAGTAGTAATATTGGTCAGATGACATTACAAGTAGAGGATAAAGATCATGTAGAGAATGTCATCTTACTATTCCTGCAATGCATGCAGCTGGAGTTTGAGAAATGTTATATAGATATGTCTGTTGCATAATGTAGTTTATTTCTCCTTATTGATATTTTCATTAGGATGAAAATAAAGAGATAATAAAATTGCAAACTATTCTTGTAAAAGGTAAGAAAATTATCTGTAAAAGAGGCCCACTCTTGTGTTTGGAACACTAGAGTTGTCTGCACAGCTAATGACATTAGGTGTTAGCACTGCAAAAAAAAAGTAATCAGTCATTCAGAATTGTCAGTGCTAATATCTCATCTCTCAACATTTAACTTGATTAATCCAGCAATATATAAATAAATGGTTTACTATTAATCTACAGAATTCTAACAAGAAATATGAGTTGTAATATCAGGTGACTACAAAATATAGACTTAATTGTACAAATGTGCTATGTTTGTACACTGACAACTGGAAAATAAAACATTAAACCACTAATTGCAACCAATCTCCTTAAAAGGTGTTTTTAAGGGCTACTGCCCTGGACATTTTGTGATATTAAACTCAGTTTTTATATTGCATTTATTCCCTAACTACTATACACCTGATTCATTATATAATGTCACAAAAAAATAATAAAATTATCAAAATGTTGACAATTCTTGTAATGTTTTGATTAATTAGTGTCTTTTTCTATCCTGTAATCTATTACATACAAGTTTATCAGGTAATGCAATAAACAGAACAGCAGTTAGTTGTGCATGTTCCCAACTTATACATCTCCATTTACAACTCTTATTGTTGCTGTGCTTTAGATTGAGGAGTCAAAGCATACAATTTATCATTACATGCATATTTAGTCCATCATTATGTTCAATAACGTCACTAAAATGCTAAGTTTCTTCAAAACCAGTATACATATTAGTTTTGCCTCACAAAAAAAGTATGAATTAAGTATTACAGACTTTTGTTAGTTCAGTGTTGTTTTCAAGTACTTTGTCCTTGTCTGGTTTTCAGCACAACTTCAACTAAAATATGCCGTAGAAGCAGGAAGACAGTTGTGACTTTAAAAGATAACCTTTCCTATCCTTACACCAAACGTTTTACTAAATCAGACTAACACTTACAAAACAGGACATAAGTATGTCATTAAGTATGTATACAGTCTATCCTAAAAAATATAAGATCTTGCTATAAATGATCCCTATTATTACAGACAAATTTTGGTAGACACCGATTCTCCCTTCCTCCCAGCCTTCTCCCTGCCTATCCATAATCCAACTATTATCAGGACTAAATACCCGTCTGTGGTCTATCTCTGGACTCTTCGCTCCTGAATTAATGCAGCTGAAGAAATGAAACTACCAAACAGACATATCTCTAAGATATAATGTGAGCACCTAATGAAATATAGGTAGCTAAGGGACAGTAGGAAAGTCATTGTGTAAACTGCAGGTATACCTACACGAAAAAAAATATATATATAATTTAAGCATAACAAAAGAATCCCCTGGAAAAACATTTATTGCTTTTTTTTCATTATTAATGTATGAAAAGGTGATGAATAAGATAAATCTCACCAATGTCAGTGTCACAAAATGCACTACTTGTTTTACAGCACAAGTGACAATAATTTCCATTAAGCATCAGCAAACCTACCTGGGAAAATAAAAAGATTCATAAGATGTTATTCCTGTTTCAGGGTCTTTTTATTGACAAAATAATTAATACCATATTGATGTATTTCTTTGAGAGATGACTGAAGAATTTTCCTGTATACCATGACCACGATTTTTAAGATTTCTCTACGTTAATTCAGGAGCTTAGAGTAAAAGATGGAGGAGAGAAGGTGTTGAGAGAGGGAATTATTAATGTTAAGAAAATAATAGTTTAGATAGAGGAAACACATTTGGATTTGTCTGACAGATTTACAGCACAATTGTTCTTTTTATTTCCCTGTAAGCAATACATACAGATGAAAAACAATCTTGATAATAATGTGATAATGCAGTGCCATGTATGATTCAAGATGCAGGACAGCAAACAGGCTTAGCACTATCGAGGAGTTTGTCCTGGAGCTGGGGGAAGGAGTTGCAGCTAGGTAAGGTTTAACCCTCTCGTGACGCATTCTAGGCCCATTCGCTGGAGACGCGATACGGCGTCGTTTATTTAACTGATTTAGGCCTATGCGTTCGAGAGCCCCGGCACTGTGACATGCAAGGCTGGAATGCCCCCGTCGTGAATGGGCTAACCCATTTGCACCAGATAACATGATATCATGTCATGGGAACATTTCATTCTGGCTGCATGATGTCCTATCATGTCATGATCTCTCCCTCTAAGTACATGTTTTATATAGTTAATTATGTATATAATCTTTGCTTTCGTGCAGACACAAAAAATGCCTCTCTGCAGCCCATGAAATCGAGCGAGTGAAAAGCACTTTTAGCGGCACAGCGCAGCATCATGTCAGGAGAGATCTTGCACCTGGAGGCTGGGTGCGCTTGTTATCTTCACTGCAAGAGCGGCATTAGGCAAATAATTGCCCCATTGCGAATAAGTTAAACGGATCCACAAGCTGTTATGTGTTCTTCTAGAGGATGTCTCTTATTTAAAACAAGGATAGACTGTATACACAATTTGTATCATCTATATATGTACATATAATGTATATACATATATAATAAATCATTCATATGTATTAATGTATATATTTACAATATAAACATACCTTTTTGTTTATTTCAAAATATAAAGTTTTACATCCCAAAATATTCATGTTAATCTTACATATTATGTCAGACTCTCTACCTTCCTGTAAATAGTAGTAACATTAACGTAGTAGTAAGTTAAAATATTCTACTGAATAATATTTTCAAACTCTAAAACTCCTTGAATTGTGAACTAAAATATTTTAACACATTTTTTTTGTATGCAATCCATGCTTTCAGTCAGTTTCCCAACATTTACAGTATAACATTGCAGATACATTTAGACACACACGCACATGCGCACACACACACACACACACACACACACACACACACACACACACACACACACACACACACACACACACACACACACACACACACACACACACACACACACACACACACACACACACACATGTGTACACATACATGTACACATACAAATAAACATATATTTTACTTGCCTCTCATTAATATACACAGTTTTTTCATCATTTTCCTTAAAAGCTTTCCTGACCATCCTAAAATATTTTATCTAAATCACACATATCAGAATAACACCGATAAAATATTTTCATATTCTTAATGGCAAAACTAAAAGTATGCAACAAATTATCGAGGAGCACTTCCATCACTTGCAAAAACATTCCATGACATTCAACTGAAACACGGCTTCTTTATATCAACTGTTCCCAACCTGGCAATGGTTGTACGAGATTTCTCATGGGATATACGGAGTTCTTCGACCACGTCACTAACAAGGACTCGTCAGTATACACGGGTAACTCGGCTCACTAGGGAAACCTTCGCTCGTGTCAACCAGGGGCAAATCTTATTGGTAGCTTACTGTGAAAATTTGGCAAACGGCATTCATCTAATGCTGTTTGCCCCCTATAATCATCTGTGCCCCTGTTGATGTCCCCCCCAATGATAGATGCTTGGTTATGTCTATGCTCTCAACTGCACTTTAGTTAAGTTAGGTTGGGATGTTTAGTTGGCGGGTGGGGGGGGGGGGGGCAATGGGGAGACTAGTTACTAACAGGTTGGGAACCTCTATATGTTAAGATAAAAAGACCTCTTTATGTGATACATTTAATGAAGAAAATATATATATATATCTTTACAAAAAAACAAAATAAATACTATGATCATCATCATTATCATTACTGTTACCATGAAAGTTAAGATCAGCATCATTAATAATCATCCAATCTACTAAAGAATAAAAATATTGAAAAAAAGACATGTTTATCTCTATAACGACTGTAACCATAAAAAAATAACAAAAAAATATCAAGAAATATTTCAAAAAGAAACAAAATACACAGGACCTAGCTTTTCATTCTGTCTGTCCAATGCTACTCCGTTGTGCATGATGCAACACGGTTCAGCACTATTACACAGGGGCTCAACTTTCAATTGACACTCCATTCAAGATACTATAAAACATTTCTGTATTTTTTAATCAATGGTTTTCTTCTACATAGGCAATCATAATACAAAATATGTTATTCATAACATAGGGAGAGAGGGAGAGAGGAAAAGGAGGAGAGATCGGGGGAGAGAGGTAAGGTGAAAAGGTAGGGGGGGAGGGGGTGGGGCAGAAAGGGAGAGAGGAAGGGAAGAAGGGAGGAAGGGAGGAAGGGAGGGAGGGAGGGAGAGAAAGAGTAAGATAGATAGATAGATAGAGAGAGAGAGAGAGAGAGAGAGAGAGAGAGAGAGAGAGAGAGAGAGAGAGAGAGAGAGAGAGAGAGAGAGAGAGAGACTGGTAATAAAATGAGGTATTCAAAATTTCACAAATGTTCACATTTTGTTTTTCTTCTATCCTTCATCTACATGGAAGGTAATGTTTGGAAGCTTCATATGGTCTCATTGGATGACTTAAAATGCTTAGATCAACAACAACAAAAATTGAATTCTTTGGGTGTTTTTGGGACTGCAATCCTATCCGGCTATATCCTAAATAAAAGGGGAGAAAAAATGCCTTTGACATTCTCTATCCTAAAATCAATATCACAAACTTCCAGTTAAAAATATTTGCTAAAATACCCTATACGCCTAAGTGGAAATGGTTCGTACAAGTTTTACAGGTATCCTTCTAAACAAATTTTCTAGCTAATATTGACTATCATTACAAATATAGAAAATAAAATAATATAAATACAGTATAAAAACTGACATACTATTCACAGATCAACTTTTGAACTCATCACAGGAATATTCTGCATCTCGGTCCTCATGCACATGTATTCTCCAAGGACACACATTAGAGTTATCGTAACGAGGTGAAGTAGCCACACTGACGGTTGTGAAGGGAGATGTCCATTGTAAAACCAACAGCACAACATGTGTAGGAAATGGGCCGTTATTGTGAAGTCAAGACACTGTTTTGTTCTTTGGACAATTTTCCACAATCCTAAAGACCTGAAATATCAATATCAGCGAATTAGGAACTTCTTACGTATCTCAAAGCAAGGTAGGTTATGTGTATTAATATTGCAATAAAAAGTTAACAAAATTATCAATTTAACAATCCAACCATGTTTTTTTTTTTTTTTTTATTCTCATCTTCTAGTCAAGGCTGGAGTTCTTATATTCAGTGAATGATTTAAGGTTTATCATGATTATGTAGACACTTGATCAATAAGAACTCAAAAATAACAGTGAGGGGGAGAGAAAACAAGGGAGCGGGAAAGCGGAAATGGAAGGGGGAAGAGTGAGAGAGGTAGAGCAACAGAGAGAGAGAGAGAGAGAGAGAGAGAGAGAGAGAGAGAGAGAGAGAGAGAGAGAGAGAGAGAGAGAGAGAGAGAGAGAGAGAGAGAGAGAGAGAGAGAGAGAGAGAGAGAGAGAGAGAGAGAGAGAGAGAGAGAGAAAAGAGAAAAGAGAGAAAGAGAAAGAGAGAAAGAGAGAGAGAGAGAGAGAGAGAGAGAGAGAGAGAGAGAGAGAGAGAGAGAGAGAGAGAGAGAGAGAGAGAGAGAGAGAGAGAGAGAGAGAGAGAGAGAGAGAGAGAGAGAGAGAGAGAGAGAGAGAGAGAGAGAGAGAGAGAGACACACACACACACACACACACACACACACACACACACACACACACACACACACACACACACACACACACACACACACACACACACACACACACACACACACACACACACACACACACACACACACACACACATACACACACATACACACACACACACACACACACACACACACACACACACACACACACACCCACACACACACACACACACACACACACACACACACACACACACACACACAAAATGACAGACAGAGAAAGAAAACAAGACAGATCTATAACATACCCAGTTAGCGCATTGAGAATAAATGCGGCCATCACTGCTCTACCATGCACCTCCTTTATTTGGATTTCCTGTAAAATTGGAGTCAATAATCAATACGCCAATACCTTAATATAGATATGATTAAGCTAATTTCATAATTTCAAAAATAATGTCAGGTTACCCTTTCAAAAAAATTATCTGTTAAAGAAAGCTTTGGGTGTATTTATCTTTGTTTTTAGTCCATTCCTTACGGTTAATGAAATCAGAAATCGTAATACAAAGTTTTTTGATAGTTACTAATTCAATAAAGTCATTCTAAAATCCTATACAAATATGAACTGCTATTAGCAAACAAGCAAGAGGGAAATCATAAGAGAAACCTTGCAAAAAAAAAAAAAATAAATAAAAAAAAACATGAGAAATAGATAAAATAAATAAACAAATAAATAATGATGATAATAATCAAAATAAATAGTTTCAGTTCCTAACACAAACACAATTATGATACCAACTACTTCCATGACTGACATCAAGGCAACATCGTGACTGTACCTGGTATTTGAAGATACTATCAAGTGATCTGTGATGCCCAGTGAAGACGTCCATGAAGGCAATCCATATACCGAGACCAATGTAGTAAACAGCCTGAAAAAGTAACGTAAGATATTCTTAAGATAGAATAATACTCCACTGACATTCCTAAGCATGAAAGTGCAATAGAGACATTCATTGCTGAAGTGTCACGAATATTACAGTTGATGTTGGTTGACCATTGCTTACATCAGCCTAGGGTCGGAAATAAAGTGCAACATGCAACATGATGACAACCAAAATGCAACAGCAAAAGGAATTCTGGTGATCATTGTTGTTTCTTGAATGCCTTTCCTTTGAATCAACCCTACATTGCAAATAGGCATGAAAACTGTGATTTAAAAAAGTAGGAAAGTAGACGTAGATGATTAAGATATTTGGGAAAGAGAGAGTAGCCGAGCAGAAGAGTGGGGATAGGGTATCAATAGGGTTTCAATAAATGGCATTTCTTTTTTTTTTTAATGGCTAGCTACGGTTCCTTAGATTGCAAATAAGCTCCACTGAATTTGCAGTTTCCTGAAATACCATTTTCAACCAATGCAAATGACCTCAGTCACTGCTGAAAATGTTCTAGGATGTATCAGAGTAAACTTTGTTTTAGCTGAAGTTTCTCTTTTCATGCAATTATTCACAACACTTTTTACACAATAATTTGTAAACTTTTATATTTGGGGCTGATGGCTGTTATCACATCACTTACAGGTTCACAATGTCTGGTAATCAATTTAATGCAAGTATGCAGTTTTAAGTAATTCTACATCTTAGACAGATGCACTCTGTTGCAAGTTATTATGGCCTGGTACTGAGCTGCTTATTGCTTCCATGCACTATGTCCTGGACTTGTAATTAATTCCCTTATGCAGTTCATGTCTCCTTCCAGGTGTTGGAAAAAAAGTGGTAAAGAGAACCTTTTTGCATAAAAATTTGGAGACCAGATTTTTCTAAGATCTAGTTATACTGCTCAGCACTGGAGAAGTTGAATTTTAATAAAGAAATTTTGCTTCTAGTATTCTCACTTTTTCAAAGCAGGAATTCAGACAACTTCTGCATAAAATTAGGACTTGCTGGACATGGTCGAGACAACAAAACTGACTTTACATAAATGTCTGTTTAGGCAAGCAAAGCATTGCTCACCCAAACCCAATTTTACACCTACAGCTACACACATTTTATTTGTTTTCATTGTCGTTTAACAAATAATTGTCTCTTGAACTAAAGATGGCCTTTCTCCAACATAATAAATGAAACCTTGAAAACTCAAACCAGCTTTTCATAATTACCTTAATATGCTCTAACTTTTTTTTAGATATCTACCAGTCTGGTCTCTCCTGGTAATCTTAATTTTTTATATTAGCCTTTTACTATTAGTTCCTTGCAACTAGTAAAGCACTATCTTTTCCATTAAACCATTGGTCGTGGTTTGATAAATTATGTATAAGTCTTGTGACGGATTTACGTTGTATGGCCTGCTGCCATCCTCGTTTATGCCCGATGCTGCCTTGACAGCGAATCATGCCATTCGCTATCAATGGGTTAAACAAACAAGCAACAGAGACACAGCAACCCAGCCACTTATTGATGTTGGAATAAACGTCTTTCCAATATAATCTCTTAATCAGTTCTTTCTTTAAAATACTTACTTCACTTCAGCAGAAAGAGATGCAATTAACTTTAATCTTATCTGGATAAGTAATAATCAGTAATCAGTAATACCCTTTTTAAAGTTTTTAAAAAAAATAGAAAAAAACACGATAATTGTATATTTGCATGTGAAAAAAAAAACTGTACTTTTGGCTGCTTTACCTGCATCGTGATGATTTGTGAAATGATCAGTGGAGGATCCCATATCTTGTATCGAAACCCTCCCGCCATCTTTAGCTGAAAAGAAAGGAGATAGATTTTTAGGTGTCTTTGATCACAAGCTACAATTATCAATTTGCATTTACAAACCTAAATACCAATCCATATCTGAAATGGGGTTACCATATTTTTGTTCAACACATTCAAACTGGAAATTCAGGAAAGTGTGATCACAATAAAATATTGCTTGTAATCTTGGCTCTAAATCCCAATGAGGATTTGTTAATTTTGGGCTAAAAAAAGGTTAAAAAATAAGTAATCTAACCACAGACACTAGATTGAGTATCAAAGGCAGTTCTAATGGACTTCAAACCTTTTGAGTAAATTTCCAGAAAGATAGACATATAGGGTATAGCCTGTGATCACAGGATAACTTTGCACAACTTCTCGCAGGAATGGAGCACATACCATCTAGATCTAGTATAACTAAGTGTCTATTAATGGGAGCCAGCTGACTACAGGGGATCCCATACAGCTTGTGGCTTGGGATGAGGGGTTCTGTAAGCCCCTCATCCCCAGAAAATATAGAAATTTGACCAACTTCATATGCATACACATAACAAAAGACAAACATTTGAACTTCGGTTCTGACTTCTGATCACAACATATAACAATACCCATGTTTTGTGTATATCAGTCTCACCATTTACATAACATAGGTATTATATTTGTTAGAAACCTAAGCTTTTGTATTATGGTATCACGTATCAATTCAGATTAAGACCATGTGCTAAATCTTCCCATTAGTCCCCTTGCCAGAAGTCAACAAACTTCCATCAACTATATTCTTGCAAGACAGAGTTCCGTTTGGTTCTTTATTTGACAATCAATTGCCAGGGAGGTCTACAAGCTCTATCTCGCCAGAACATGTGACGGAGGATTTTATTGGATTTTGCCTGCGTGTTGACCAGCATGGATGGAGGTCAGATACAGGTGCATCATTTTTTAACCCATTGGTCGCGATATTAAAAAAATGTTTGTGCAGTAGGATCACTGGTTTACATGTCTGGCACAGTGTCATCCACGTCTATGACCGACTCTGCCTTTGCAGTAAATCATGCCATCCGCTGCCAATGGGTTAACACAATGACACCAGTTGGTACCTATAAATGACATGGCAAGGGAGGCCTGAACTTAGAGTCATGACAATGGAGTCTGCTCCCTGTTCTATGCACTATATTTTATCTCTTTGATAGCACTACTTCTTAAATTACAGCCTTTCAAATTCAGTCTAAACCTAATCTTTTTTAATCTCAAGTGGGGAACCTCGATATTAATAAAGTGCAGCAGCTAGTGCACTCAGATAATTTCCAGCCACCTTTGGGTAAAATTGTACTGCACCGCTGTCCTTCACTCCAGCAAATAAGTTCACATTGCCTACCTTTGTGCTGTCCAATAGTTGATAATCACCAAAATTGTTGTTGAAAGTAGCACCCTCTCCTTTACACTGTCTAAATCACGTCAAATAATAGTACTTGCACAGTAAGGATATACTCAGGGCTGGTGTGGTGAAGTAACAGTAACATAGGTATAGTATATCAATCTTAACCACTGAGTTCACTGTGACACTAACATGAAAAAATATACATATAATGCAGCAAAATAAAATAAAATATGCTTATAGAAGTAAGCCTCTTTCATTAACCCATTCACAATGAATGACATGGTATAATGTCACTGGAATATTACCAACATGACATATGATGTTCTGTAACATCATGGAGTTTCGCAGTTTATAGACATTATACATAGTTATGCTTGTATAAAAACACTGTTGTCTCATTTATATATATAGAATTTTTTTTTAACTCTATCATAAAAAATAAATAAAAATACCTAAAGCTCTTTTAGTCACCCCTCTGAATAATGTATGAGGCTCCATACAACCTCTTACTCAAAGAGAACTTGCTGTTGCTGTTTGGCGATTGGAGTGGAATTAGCCAAATATATGTCCTGATATAAGTGGGTTAACAAAGTGTAATATAAATCTCAAAAATAATTAAAAAAAAGTAAATGCAAATCAAACCACAACATAAATCTAAATAACTATACTAACGACAAAAGGAAATGACACTGAAAAGGACATACAGCAGATTAATTCGATCAGCAGGTAAAAGAAACAATCTGAACATAAAACCAAAATAGGAAAGAGAGAGAGAGAGAGAGAGAGAGAGAGAGAGAGAGAGAGAGAGAGAGAGAGAGAGAGAGAGAGAGAGAGAGAGAGAGAGAGAGAGGATAAATGTAAATAAATATAGGGGTCACAGATACATAACTTGCACGTAAGTCAGAGAAATCCCCTTATCTAGCATACAGCCATCAGCATGTGAGCTTGCTAACCGAAAAAGTGCTGAGTCTAGCAGCTTAAATAATGGGAACTTACAAGAGATAATGATAAATGCAAGCTAATGAACACACTATAGTCAAAACAAAATTCACGGTCATTTATAGTGTCCACCATATAATGCCACGTCCATCGTCTACCGCTCGAGTACAGGCAAATAAAAAAATCATATTACACTACAAATTTCAATTATTCTTGATATATAGTTACTTTCATCAGTCATCTATACACATCTACTATTTCTGTTACATTTGCCTGTAGCCAATAGGAATATACGAGTGATGCAAGTAAATGTAAATAAATATTGACTGGACTTTGAACGCCATGTTTTAATTTTAGTGCCTCTACGCACCAGAAAACGCATGATTGGTGGAAGTTGATAGTGACATCATCAGGTAGGCAGGGCCACGAATACCCTGGAACTTTGTTTCGACTATACGTAAGAAAAGTGTACTTAATCATTCAGTGAAAAACATAAGAACAAGAAGGAAAATCAATTAGCTAAAACCAGTACACAGTAAGACTAACACTAAGGATAAGAGAAGAATAGAATAAAATATAGGGTGGTCCTCTCAAAGACGCTACACTGGTAAAGAGAAAGTTGTCTTCTTTCTCCTACTCAAGAGGACTGCATATTAGTAGAATAATAATTTGTAGTCACACACCAGCAGATGAGGTTATCAAATGCAATTTACATTTAGGATTTATTCAGGTAAAACAAATAAAAGGCCTCAGTCAATCATTTGTCTGAGGAAGCTGAAAGTCAAAGGAGCTGTTCCACGTCTTATAATCCTCTCTCGAACATCTTTTCTTTTTTTTTTTAACAACAGAGTCCGAAATTTAACATATGAAGAGTCTCAGAATTTATCTAGTTACCTATACATTCAGGCAAAGGCCATATTGTCATTAACTAAATCTCTACCTTTATCGCCCCCCCCATAAGATCTTTATAAAGCTCAATGTGCGACAAAGTATATATTAAGTCAAATTCACCTCTTCAGAGCACGAGTATCATCCACAAACTACAATTCCTATTAACATGCAACATATGCTATACTGGTCTTATTCATCGTTTACAACAACAAGTTCCTATAAAGTATGACAGCTAATCAGCATCACTAAATACCGATAACAATAATACTAAATAAAATTTCAGAAGCTTAGAAAACAGTCAGTAACAAATCCACAAACACACCAATCAAAAACTCGCCAACCCAACCATTCATACCATCAAACAAATCCACAAACACATGCACACCAAATCACATCTTAAATACAAAAAAACAACCATCAATTTCTCCGTTTCTTTTCGACCTCGCTTTCCAACTTCCTTTCTCTCACACAGGAAACAGATGGTTAAATACCTACAAAAACCAATCCTCCCTCAGTTATCAAGTACAACTCTCATTAAAAAACCCAATCAAAGACTAATCCCAAGCACAAAAACCTTCTAAATCCTACCTAAATGTTGACGTTCACCGTTAACTCAGGATCTTGTGTGTTGTGTCATCATCTGTTATTGTGGACACGGAAGGGGATACGGACCTACGCCTCTCGTGACGTTTGGGTTACGGGCTTATTTTTTTATTTTTTTATTTATTTATTTTTTTTTTTGGGGGGGGGTGAAGTTTTGTGGGTGTTTTTATTTAGTGTCTGGTTATTGGTGTTGATAATATGGATGGGTGTGTTTTTCTAAAGGAAATATATGAGTTGAATATTGAGAGAGAGAGAGAGAGAGAGAGAGAGACTCGGTGGTACTTTAGAGCAAGGGTTCATCAACTTAGTGTGTGCCATCGCTCTATAGAGACAGTGCTTGCTAGAGACCGTGGATGGGTGCCATTCAAGGCTCTCTCTCCTGTTGGTGCTAGGAAAAAGTGGTGCCATCTAGGTTTTGGACGTTAAGCTAGCACGATATTACGGTAAGTATAATAATTATGACTGCAGTAACCATCATCACTCATTCCTTTTTCATAGCAAAATAAAATAGCACAGTATTCCAAAATCCCCGAACGTCATGTACATCATGATGCCCGTCGTCAGGCCAAAGCTCCTACGTCATGTATGTCATGACACCCGAACGCAATGGGTTAATAGATGAAGAGTCTAAGAATTAATCTAATTACCTATATACATTCAAGCAAATGCCGCATTGCCATTAACTAAAACTCTACCTTTATTTCCCCCCTCCCATAAGATCTTTATAAAGCTCAATGTGCAACAAAGTATATATTAAGTCAAATTCACCTCTTCAGAACACGAGTATCATCCACAAACTACAATTTCTATTTACATGCAACATACACTATACTGGTCCTATTCATAGTGTGCAATAACAAGTTCCTATAAAGTATGACAGCTAATCAGCATCACTAAATACCGATAAAAATAATAGTTAACAGAATCTCAGAAGCTTAGACAACAGTCAGTAACAAATCCACAAACACACCAACCACAAACTCGCCAACCCAACCATTCATACCAACAAACAAATCCACAAATACATGCACACCAAATCACATCTTAAATACAAAAAACAACCATCAATTTCTCCGTTTCTTTTCGACCTCGCTTTCCAACTTCCTTTCTCTCACAAAGGAAACAGATGGTTAAATACCTACAAAAACCAATCCTCCCTCAGTTATCAAGTACAACTCTCATTAAAAAACCCAATTACAGACTAATCCCAAGCACAAAAACCTTCCAAATACTACCTAAATGTTGACGTTCT
>BOPN01000022.1:358480-368480 GCA_017312705.2 Penaeus japonicus | reverse complement strand
GACATCAAGTGTAGGGAGATGGATTACCTTTGGATACTCGTAGCTGAAATGGATGAAGATAAACTAGGCATTTAATTATTCTAAACGACAGAGCGGGACAAGATCACAGGACCAAAGGCAAGTAAAGAAATCACACTTTTGCTATACAGTCTAACCGATTGATATACAATAATTAAACAAACAAAAACATACAAACACAAATACATACAGACACAAACACACACGCACACACACAGCAAACGAAGTTTAAAGAATGTCAGTTGGACAAATATGTTGCATTTTTAGGGCAGGTATTATGTCCATATTTTAGTGTGTGTGTGTTTATGTTTATGTTTATGTGTGTGTGTGTGTGTGTATGTGTGTGTGTGTGTGTGTGTGTGTGTGTGTGTGTGTGTGTGTGTGTGTGTGTGTGTGTGTGTGTGTGTGTGTGTGTGTGTGTGTGTGTGTGTGTGTGTTTGTATGTGTGTGTGTGTTTGTATGTGTGTGTGTGTGTGTGTGTGTGTGTGTGTGTGTGTGTGTGTGTGTGTGTGTGTGTGTGTGTGTGTGTGTGTGTGTGTGTGTGTGTGTGTGTGTGTGTGTGTGTGTGTGTGTGTGCGTGCGCGTGTGCGTGTTCCCGCACGTATGCGTGCGTGTGAGTGTGCATAGCTGTAAATGACCCACTAATTGCAGCTATTTGGGAGCAGCAGAAGTTTGCACCACTTCCTCAGTTGAATCAATATCACAGTACTCATCAATTTCTTGCACAACCACTTGAGCTCATACCAAACAGAAAGAACTCAGGACAATAAAAGGAGAACTTTCATATACAGCCACCAGATAGCCTGATAAAGATGCATACTAGATCACTGCCTGTTAATCCACTAACGATTGGGACATGCTACTTCACTATGTTGTTGTTATTATTTTTTTTTTTACACTAATTGTTCCTTAAGAGCTTAGTCACCGCCGTTAATTAGTAGGCCTACCTGACCTCACCTGCTTACCCCTTCCCTCATTTTTTGGGGGGTAAAAAAAATTATTATCTCTGTTATCATTGTTACAAACGTTAATATTATGATTATTGTCGTTATTATAAGTGTAATAACAACAGTAATTGTGATAAAAATAAAAAACTTTCGAGAAAATTTCCTATTTTGCAGGAATGTAAGTCTTCTACTTCTTATGTAATAAGGTAAATTATACATTTTTTCTATCTGTATCTTTTCTTCTTTGTTAATGAATAAACAATAAAATTAAGAACACTTTTTAATGACATTGTCTTTTGATATAATACCAAACATTTAAATAACCATAAAATAGTTCAAACAACTACAAACAACTTAGCAAATTACAGCCATTTGCTTAAAGAAATTGTGTCATACATTCATTGAAGTGCACACCCCTACACTATGGAATGACTCTTCAAAAAATGGGTATGCTTAAACTATCACAAAAACTAAGGCAAATAAAACAACTCAGGTTAGCAACTCTTGTGTCAATCTTATAGGTAGACCTCTGAGACAATAATAATACAAAAATATATTTACATATCCTAATGCCTAATTATCCAGGCATACAAATTGTATTCCATGCAGTATCTAAACTACAAACCTGAACACATTATTATAAATATGCATTTATAATAGATTTCAAATAATTTACACTATACACTACAACAAAATCCTCCCCTAATTTGCATTACGACTATGGTGTATTATCCTCCGTCTGGAATATTTTCTCGTAATACCACTTGGGGAGAAATGTCCACGCAGGGTCTTCGCCAAGGTACGTGCAGTAGATGTCTCCTCCCTGCTTCTGTCTTTCGAACTTGTACACAGTCTTCGGATCATCCTTTTGAACGTTTCTTTTGACAAAGCTCAAGAACTGGTTGAGGAAGTTCAGCATTATGTTGTCTTGCCAGTGATCCTGTAATGTAAAAGGTGTTTATTTGGGGATATAAAATGTAACAGCAATAGGCATTATTACCACAGTAATATCTTTTTTGCTCTTAATACCCAATGTGGCCTTGTTATAGATTTAACTTTCTTCCTTTTTATAACCTTCATTTGATAATTCAATGATATTCCTCAGAACATCACAGGGAAACCATTACCAAAGACATAAGAAGTACATATCATATACATAAGAAACCACAAAATACCTGAGCTATGTGTGGCATTTCATTAACATGGTAAGTCTTTAGAGTGTTCACATGTCCATCCATGTCTCTGAATCCTGCCACAACCCGTGGTATTCCCACAAGGTATGACTGGCTCCACCATTTCATGAGTTTGAACCTGAAAGGAATAAGAGTAAGAATGAGATTGGGTTTTCAGTCTAATGTCCTCTTCATCCATGATCTCTACCTTATGCTGTAGACTCAAAATAGTCATTCCTCTAATCAGATCTCTAAAAGATGATGTTAAGCAACTTTTGTATCTAGGTATGTGAAAGCAGCTCCAAACTCTGGCTTCCTAAATGGGTTTCGTACAAAACATTTACACACCAAGCCATTCTACCCAACATAAAATATATGAACATACATGCAAAAGATTAATAAACATTAAATAAAGAACTTTTCACCACCTACCTGTGTAATGATCTCATATCTCTATCGGTGTTTAACTCTTTACTCGTCTTGAGCTCCACAAAAGCACTTAGATCAGAGTGGGGGCTCTTATACTTTTCTGGGTCGGCACCATCCACTTCCGCCCCATAAACCAAGGAATGGTTATCCAGACGAGATCGCACAACGCAGCAGTACTCCTCGTTTTCGTTTACTCCTTCATTTACGTCGACATCTAAGATTTGAAAAAAATAAAATATGAGGAAAAATTAATTCTATCATGGTTATAAAATAGTAAAAATAATAAATCATGTTAGTACTTTATATCTCATACTGTACTTTTGAAAAGGCTAAGTAAAGAAAAAATGTTATGGTTCCTGTATTCTAATTCATCCTAATTTGAAGGGATCTTTTTTCAATTTTCTAAAAATTAATCTCAAAACAAAATTCAGTAAAAATGTGACAGCTCAGTGTCGACCACTACTGCTACAAAAGATTATAAAAAACAAAGACCTCACCTGACCTTATATGCTAATAGAACCACAACACTTTCTTTTTACCCAGTCTAATTTACAATAAACAAAATAAAAAAATATTGGAGCATAAATAAAAAAAGAACCACATTAACGAAAAATACCATTTACACACAAAAGTTACAGACACATAGTAACTCTCTGCTGTGTAACTGGGCAACACACCCTCTGTCATGAAATGTTCAAATTTGTAGCCCCATGAACACATCTTTTTCTGTACCTCTGTCTCATTCTCGCGGTGTGCAAGTTTTTCGGGAGTCTCGTAAGCACAGAGATATATTGTCCCACGGTACCTAGAAGCAAGTTTCTTGATTATGGCACTACTAGTCACGTACTATGCTCCTCTATGCATAAATATAGAGAAAGTATAACGTTAATTAACAAACTTCTGTTGTTTTATATCCATGACTTATTACATACATTGATGAATAGTTTCTTTGAAATAAATGTTGACGTACTTGGTTGCACAAATGATCCATCCCTCTCTGCTCTCATATGGTGTGCATAGTAACTCTGTGAGGAGGCCTCGAAAACAGACAAAATCTGTTGATAAACTAAATAAGAAACAATAATAATATTATAAATATTACAGATGGTAACAGTAATGGTAACATTATCTAAAGCACTGTCACTAGCAGTAGTGGTACTGTAACAATGTACTTTTTCTGAAATTAATTAAATAACTAAATGCTTCTGTAAGGTATATAATATGTAATTTTTAAAATATTCCAAGTTATAATACATCAAAGGTGAATGGAAATATTTCATACAAAAGTTCAATGTACTTCTCAAATCAAATCTTTGCAAAATAATACACACAGCACATAAAAACAACAAAAGGCAAAAAAGGCAGTAACATCACTATAGAATCATATGTAATGCACATTACGACATTTTCTCAAGCAATAATTCTTTCTGAAGCCAATCAGGTTGAAAAAGTCAACAAACAGCAACCTCACAAGAATAGAAAAATCCCACAAAAACATCATGAACAATGTCTGGTTTTGTAATCTCATAAAATATTTAATCAGTACTAAACTATGATTTTTAAAAAATTAATAAAATAATAATCTATCTCCTGGATCATGCACTGTTCATTCTGATTTTGTTTACTTTTATTTTCTTATACACAGATGGCTCACAAATGCTTAGTCACCAAGGAGGTCATAGGTAAGCCTTCCTGATTTCACCTGTTTACTACATTCCTTGGATTTTTGTGTAAATAGTTTTGATTTCTTTAACTACAGTTAATGACATTATTATCAATATAACCATCAATACTATTATCATATAATAACATTATTAAAAATAACATAAGTAGTAAAAATAAAACCTTGTCCTAAATATGCAAGAAATAAACATGAGATAAACAAGTTTAGTGCAGGTAGGCCTACTAATTGACTCCTTGGTGACTAAGCGTTTGTGGAACCATCTATGTACAGAAGAAAATAAAACTAAACCAGAGTGGACAACTAATGCATACATGAACTTCTAGGATTAACAGGCTTTAAAATACTATAATAGTAACAATAAACAAGTGATGAGATTGGAAGGTCAATATTCCTGAGCCTTACCATTGCAATGGTTTGCCTTCAGATTCTCTGGTGTGGAATTTGAACTTGTCGTGGAGGATCCACTCCAGGAGACGGTCGAGCT
Source organism: Penaeus japonicus (assembly GCA_017312705.2). Classification (NCBI taxonomy): domain Eukaryota; kingdom Metazoa; phylum Arthropoda; class Malacostraca; order Decapoda; family Penaeidae; genus Penaeus; species Penaeus japonicus. Next base: position 363,746 of record BOPN01000022.1, on the reverse strand, counting down.
TTTCTTTTCGAGTTTCTTGGAAGTCCTTTTTGATCATTTTATCCATTGCAACATTGAGGTCAAAATCTACCTGTTGATAAACATAAAGAATTTCTGTTAATACAGAATTACTCTTGAGTTACTCTTATTTTCTCTTCTGAAATTTGTTCAACATGTTTACAAGTAATGCATGATTATTTCAATATCAATTATCAATTAATCTAAATGGATATTTGGATGAAGGACTTAATAGTCCTACCTTCTTTGAGTCACGCCAATCAACTTTGATAAAGTGGAGGTTTCGTTTATCATGGCAAAACAGTCGATTCTCATCCAAACAAAAATCTCCAACAAACATTGGTTTCCTCAGAGACGGGGCAGAGCCATTATACTTATTGCGGGGATGCACTGCAAAACACTCTTCAGAGTCGCTTGGGTGCGAAATGCATTTCCGTTTGTCTGAAGAATGTCTGTCGTTTCTACGCCAGTTGTTTCGGTGATCATCCTGAGATTCATCTATTTTTCTCTTTTGTCTGCCAAATAGGGGGAAAAATATGAGTAAATTCGGTCAATGTATTAAGAGGACCATACAGAATAATGCTTTATATAAATATAGTGAGGTAACAGAAACCCATAATTAATTATATAATTCTACTAATGCTTCAATCACTACAATATCAAATACAGTTTCTTATTCATATCTAACCTCCCATTTACACAATATCTACAACAAAGACCAAATGACCATAATTCTCATCCATTTAAAACCTAAACTCACGGCCTATTTGCTCCATATGACCCAGACATCATGAAGCGGTTTCCAAATTCCCTTCGATTATTACGAGTGATAAATCCTTCTTCTTTCTTCTGTTATAGGATTATACTTCTTGCATACAATCCCTGAATCCTCTTCTAGCTTCTCTTCTGTTTTTTATATCATGTTTATCACTAATATCGTTAGTAGATGTATTTTTGTGGCTATCATGGGAGTGAGGTATCAATCCCAGCATGGATGAGACTTGTTTATTTACAGTATGTTTGCGAAAGTTTCAGACCCTTCCAAGGGATCACTAATTGGTGTTCTAGTTGCTCATTAAATGCTTATATCTACTTATTTGTAAACCTATAGTATAGTGCATCATTGCTGATTACTCCTCTTCCTATGAAACTATGTGACAATATTTGGATTCCTCTTTAAAGGGTCAAAATAAAGTTACTTTTCTGTTCAATGTTGCACAGGCAGTGCCTTTGTTGAGGAGCAAGGTAATCATTGAGCTAATTCATCGTTAGTCAAGCCAATCCGCTGGCAATTACCTTATTACTAATTTAAACTGGCTGTCACCTATTCAGACAGTTTAAGTGACAGAGAGGCTACATATATGGTGTATCATTAATTTTTCTTGTAATTCAGGGAAGTTCTAAGGCCTATTTAGCTTCCCAGAAAACAGTGAGAACCTGAAGGTTGTACCCAGACTATGCACCTTTAACTCGAACGACTGTTACACCATCAACATGGATGCAATCTTGCAACAGATGTATTGTGGTTCATGGGGGAAGAGGATTTAAATCAAACACCGGTTTTGAGATACTGCTTGCCTTTCGCTTTGAATCCCCTGACTTGCAAATTAAAAACATTAATTGCTTATGAGTTTTTAACAAGATTCCCAGATATCTGTGACTCTTTGTCTTCAAGGCTTATAAGTATTATGAATTGCAGTGCGGTAGTTTGAAGATTACACACACACACACACACACACACACACACACACACACACACACACACACACACACACACACACACACACACATATATATATATATATATATATATATATATATATATATATATATATATAGAGAGAGAGAGAGAGAGAGAGAGAGAGATGTGTGTGTGTGTGTGACATTCAGGCATTGTAATCATACACTCAACCTACATTCAGTTAATATTCAAGCATCATTCATAATACTTTTTTTTAGCCAAAGTTGAAATTTGGTAATCTAAAAAATAATATATGTCTCCGAGTAAAAAATATAAACTTGGTAGAACTAAACAAAGTTGAGAAACTGGACCCTATTAAAGAAATCAATAAGAAAGATGATATGAGAAAACACAACTAGTACTTTCACAAAAAAGAAGTATGACGGAATATATCTTTCCTAACTTTTTTTTCTGGAAGAATACCAAGTATAACAAAAAAATAATTAAAGTGAAAAAGTCCCAAAGGTAAATCCTGAAAAAGCGAAAGCAAGGAAGGTGAAGTTCGCAGAAAATTGCAACATAAGAAAGCGGAGAAAATTAAACAACGAAAAGACACACTAGTCACAGATATGAAAACAAGAAGCTTTTTTTTTTTATAGAAATCAGAAAAGAAAAGAAATCCAATAAACTTCTCAGGAAAAACAAGCCAAATGAAGCTAAGGAACAAATTCGGAAAGGAAACTAAAGAGGAAACATCTACAGCAAGTTAAGTGTATAATTTAGATAAAAAAAAGAAGAGAGTGATCTTTAAAATAGGAAAAAAATAAAATCTATATTATTAACAAATAGATGGTGAAAAAATACATTGTAGTTAGCCATTTTATAACGTAATGACCCAGTTCAAGTTGAGAGAACCTGAAAATGCAAATACTTGCCGAAAGCCTAGAAACAAAACAAACTCAGATCAAACTGGAAATAAATGGCAGTTGGTAAGCCAACCTATGAAGCTTATGTGATCAGAAAAATCCCTAACCTAGGCTACGAAGAGGGACTTAAAATAAAATTAAAAATGGCAATACTAAAACTAGTAGGACAATGAAAAAGCGACGGAGATAGAAGACGCTGGTTCTCTGCCAAAGATAACGAAGGAATTTTAGTAGTAAGTACCCCCCTTAAACTTGAGAAGGCGACAGTGTTAGTATAAATAATTAACAAATGGTATATAGAAAGAACACATTAAGAGTCTTTAATTCCAAAAACTTACATGATTTATATCCATAAGCAAAACGAAGAAAACATCGTCTTTTGGGGACACTGCAGAAACACACCTGAATGAAGATATTAGAAATGAAGATATAAACTTCAGTATCTTTTATATGCTTTGAAAAGATAGGGATGTTAGAATAGAAGGAGTAGGTCGTTGTTACAAAAATGAATACTGTAAAGGTATACTCAAAGAATACAGCGAAAGACTGTGAGTAACTTACACCATATGTGAGAAACAAGCTAAATGCTTTTGGATTTTGATTTTTAAAAAGGCTAATGGGGTAACAATACCCTACCCAAAAGAAATAGCAGAATTCCTTAATATAATTTATGTAATTAGTATGCATAGAGTAGAGGCAATGCCAACAGACTCTGAACATTTCAGAACCATTAATGCTGACCCCCCCCCCCAAAAAAAAAAAAAAAAAAAAAAAAAAAAAATCCAACAAAACATTGGATTTAAATCAGCAGTTGCAACATATGATATTCCTGAAACCTTTTACGAAAAACTGCAAAGAAACTTTTGCGAAACCGCTGGTATCGATGTGGAGGAGACCTTTGGACATGAGAATTATCTCCAGTATACAAGAGGAAAGAAGAATCACCCTTATATATTAGGGCAGATCTTATGTATCCCAAATTCTGAACCACTGAGAAAATTGAAAAATAGAGAAGCTAATATACATGGTTTTCGCTTAAGCTTTCTATAAAGTTGACCAAGGAATATTACTCCAGAAACTTAACCCATAAAGAGCTTTAGTTTAGTGCCTTTCATCGTCATGAATAGGGAACATGAACCTTAGAATCTAGGGGGGGAAAGGAGGATATACAGACGACCTCAAAACAGATCGCAAACAAAGAGGGCTGACTGAAGAATTTTCTCTGGTGAAGCGAATGTCTGAAGTGGAGTGCCGTAGGGTCAATTCTTTGGCCGCTGCAGTTCCTAATTATGATTGCGGACAGGGATTAGGGTATCAAACACTCCAGAGGAACATTATTTGCATATGATACAAGGATAAGTTCACTTTAATAAGTAGAGACGACAAGTTTAAAGATAATCGATATGCTGCTTGTAATAGTGTAAGTGAGAATAATATGAAATACAGTGAAGATATTTTCTTAATCCGAGACCAAGATCCTATTCAGTTGAGGGATCACAAATCAAAGAAAAAATATCTGTAAAAGACCTATGACCCTTTATGAATAATGCCATGAGCTTTAGGCATTATATTGAGCAGACGCTAGATTGATGATTAGAACTTTAAAACCGAGAATTTTAGATCATTGCCTCAGATTATGGGAAAACTAGTGATTCCAAGATTGGAGTAACAGTGCCAGGCATGGAATTCAAATTATACAAAAGGCTTATTACTGGGATAAAATCGATGTTTTTCTTGGTCACCTTGATCTAGCAAGGTCGGAGAGAAAGCTTTTTCATTATATATGTAAAGAATATCATCTAAATTTTGGCACCAAATGTAGGAGGGGTAGATGAGGGAGCCATGAAAGTTTAGACATTCAGCAGACACAAGGAAACGTGCTGTCGTATTGGGATGAAGTGCTCACACATCCATCCTTATTAAGGAAAATCCAAGATAAAAGTTCATTTTTATTCAATCATTCAAAAGTAAGAATATTAAAATCATAGCGTACTGTCCTGTGAAGTGATTAAAAATAGATAAGTATGTGACTGCTTAAATTCACATGAACCACCCATAAGCGACAACGAAAGAACAAGGGTCGAATGAAATTGCATTTTATCCTTCATCACATTTATTTCCTTTGGATCCCCCAGGATGACCCAAACATGAGCCACTAGTGTGGTTCTTGCGAGACCCTACACAAAAGGTTCTAAAATATTGAACTATTTGCCGTTTTCACCTATCAATCAGTCAAAAAGTATAAAAAAGAGATAAGCTTGTGGAAATAATCACATGAATAAATCATAGATAAATAATATCTGAGACTTCATGGAGGAATTGAAACCAGAATAACCAAACCAAATAAAAGACTCACGTCAAAAGCTAACAGAGGCCCTCGAGGACTGTCTAATTCTCAAATGGTATAGGAATGAAATGGAAAATGTGCCAAATTAATCTGCATCCTATGTCAGACCTTACCAATTCCCTTGTATCTCGAGGAGCCGCAAATGGGCGTCCTTTGGAAAGCTCATGGCTTCACCTCTTCCTACGGTTTCTTGGTCTCGTGTTCTGTGATGATTTATATTGATTTCCGTTTCTACAGAATTTAGTTTGGTTCATTACGTTCTTGACTCTGAGAATTATCTTGTTTCCAAATGAATTAAAAATATATATCTAATTA
>BOPN01000022.1:350980-353480 GCA_017312705.2 Penaeus japonicus | reverse complement strand
ATACATATATATATATATATATATATATATATATATATATATATATATATATATATATATATATATATATATGTGTGTGTGTGTGTCTGCGTGTGTGTGTGGGTGTGTGTGTGTGTCTGCGTGTGTGTGTGGGTGTGTGTGTATATATATGTGTATGTGTATTTATGTATGTACGTATGTGTATATATATACATATATATGATATATATAGAGAAATATAATATATTTATAACACACACACACACACACACACACACACACACACACACACATATATATATATATATATATATATATATATATATATATATATATATATATATATACCACACGCACACACATACATATACACACACACACACACACACACACACACACACACACACACACACACACAACACACAAAATTACAGATAGTCAGACAAAAATACAGACACATAAATAGATAAATAGATGTATAGATAGATAGATAGATAGAAGATATACAAACAAATAGATATGTGTAGTTTATGGATTTCTCACAATATCAGATCATGAATGAAAACCACCCTGGTAACACTCGAACATTTTAAATTGTCAGAATACGGAAGAAAAACCCAGGAAATGGCGGGCGGTTTTGCGTTGACATAACCCCGATATAGTGACTCTGCATTACGTCAAAATGTTTTATTATACTGTGCCTTTGTTTAACATTGCTATACGTATGTATATATATTTTTTGCTTTGTTCGTTTCACATTACGTATCAGATTTAAATACATGGGGTTACAGAATGCTGATGTTTGTATTTTTAATGCTACCTGTGATTACTTAGGTTAGATGATTAAATATAATCATGTTATGAATAATTGTATTGCAATGTTCACTGTATTTGGTTGCTATTTAGCTTCTTTGATGTCATCTTTATTTTATACTTCTATACTAGTACTACAATAATTACGATTATTATTATAATTATTATCATTATCATTATTATTGTTTTTATTACTTTTATTATTATTATTTCAATTATTATTATCGTCATTATCATCATCATTATCATTATTATTCACTTTCTGCTCACTATTACTTTAATAAAAGAATAGAACAGATTTTTATTACTTAATAGTTGTTGGCATGATAATGATAACCTGTCCACAAGAAAAACGAGATTAATTGACTTAATGGACTGTAACTTTTTTTTATAATACGTTTAGAACTTCCACAACTAAAATCTAACCAGCACTTAATTCATTATTAGTCAATAAAAGGGGAAAAAATAGCGTTAATACCTATTATTGGGACTGTGAAAGATATTTGCGAGCGGTTACTTTACAATACTAGGGGATACGAGCGGTTACTTAACAATACTATGGGATACGAGCGGTTACTTTACTATACTAAGGGAAACGAGCGGTTACTTTACTACACTATGGGATACGAGCGGTTACTTTACTATACTAAGGGAAACGAGCGGTTACTTTACTACACTATGGGATACGAGCGGTTACTTTACTATACTAAGGGATGCGAGCGGTTACTTTACTATGCTAAGGGATACGAGCGGTTACTTTACTCTACTAAAGGATACGAGCGGTTACTTTACTCTACTAAAGGATACGAGCGGTTACTTTACTACACTAAGGGATACGAGCGGTTACTTTACTATATTAAGGGAAACGAGCGGTTACTTTACTATATTAAGGGAAACGAGCGGTTACTTTACTACACTAAGGGATACGAGCGGTTACTTTACTCTACTAAAGGATACGAGCGGTTACTTTACTACACTAAGGGATACGAGCGGTTACTTTGCTATACTAAGGGATACGAGCGGTTACTTTACTCTACTAAGGGATACGAGAGGTTACTTTACTATACTAAGGGATACGAGCGGTTACTTTACTATACTAAGGGATACGAGCGGTTACTTTACTATACTAAGGGATACGAGCGGTTACTTTACTATACTAAGGGATACGAGCGGTTACTTTACTCTACTAAGGGATACGAGCGGTTACTTTACTATACTAAGGGATACGAGCGGTTACTTTACTATACTAAGGGATACGAGCGGTTACTTTACTATACTGAGGGATACGAGCGGTTACTTTACTATACAAAGGGATACGAGCGGTTACTTTACTATACTAAGAGATACGAGCGGTTACTTTACTATACTGAGGGATACGAGCGGTTACTTTACTATACCAAGGGATACGAGCGGTTACTTTACTATACCAAGGGATACGAGCGGTTACTTTACTAAACAAAGGGATACGAGCGGTTACTTTACTATACAAAGGGATACGAGCGGTTACTTTACTATACTAAGAGATACGAGCGGTTACTTTACTATACAAAGGGATACGAGTGGTTACTTTACTATACAAAGGGATACGAGCGGTTACTTTACTATACAAAGGGATACGAGCGGTTACTTTACTATACTAAGGGATACGAGCGGTTACTTTACTACAGGGGTTCCCAAACTTTTTGTTCCTCAGTACCCCTTAGGCTTT
>BOPN01000022.1:340980-345980 GCA_017312705.2 Penaeus japonicus | reverse complement strand
ATGCCTTCGTGGATATCATGGCGGCACGGTAAACTTGTTCCATTATATCCTTACGTGTGCTTTCTTTTGTTTATGTTAGAGCTCTTGCTTACGTGTGGACAGTCAAGATCCACCCTTTTCACTGACATGTGTTGATAGGATAAAGGAGTTCTTTTTCTTCCGCCTCACTGCCAGGATGTCGCCATTGGCGGTCCGTGTTCCTTTGAGAACTTTACCTTCTCAATCTCCCTTCTAAATAACAGTGGATAACAGTGATCTTGCTTGGGATTAATATTGCGTAGAGTGCAAGAAAAATCAATAAAGTGTCGTGATGTACATTATGTACCAGAAAAAATGGGCAAAGATGAAGTGTAATTCGTAAATCCAAGTTTTTACTGTAATTAGAACGATCCACTTTGTAAGAAAAATGAAATAAAAAAAAATTTTTTTTCAAACGTAAACAGTACTGTACGAAAATAAAGTCCTTTTACGTTGGCTTGACGTTCTTTGACCAAAGGTTCTGAACCTGTAATCCGTATCTTACGAACAAAAACAAACCAGCTTAGCTCTTCCACTACAGAAGCCTAATACTAATGTTTTCCTATACTATAAAAAAAACTGAAGAAATATTCAATCTTTAACTCATACCTTTCCAGATTAAGAGCAAGCATTTCGAATATATATATATATATATATATATATATATATATATATATATATATATATATATATATATATGCATGTGGCGTCATCATAAGTTCACACATTCCATAACATTTTGCTTTGTTATGATGCATATTCTCGGAACAAAGTAATAAGGATCGATGTTGGTGGCATTCTGAGAGTCTACCTCAATGATTGTAAAGAGCTAATATATAACTCAAATATATCAAAACAAAAATTAGGACACATAGGTCCACACATCGGAGTGGCATTAGACAATAGATTAAAAAGACTGCCATGTAATAACACTGAACAGCCCGTTTATGGCCGCCCCGAGTCCATTTGCTAGGATTCTAAGCCCATGGGAATCACCCTCAATGAGAGAGTGAGAGAGAGAGAGAGAGAAAGAGAGGGGAGGGAGGAAGGGCGAGAGAGAGAGATAGGGGGGGGGAGAAAGAGAGAGAGAGGGAGAAGGAGAGAGAGAAAGGAGGGCGAGCGAGAGAGAGGGAGGAGAAAGAGAAAGGAGGGCGAGAGTGAGAGAGAGAGAGGGGAGGGCGAGCGAGAGAGAGGGAGAAGGAGAAAGAGAAAGAGAGAGAGAGAAAGGAGGGCGAGAGAGAGAGAGAGAGAGAGAGAGAGAGGCGAGAGAGAGTGAGAGAGAGAGAGAGGGAGAGAGAGAGAGAGATTATCCGGAAATTGCGTTAGTGTTTTTTAGTGATTCAAACACGGAAATGATTCTTGTGTTAAAAAAACAAATACAGGAGATCATCTTCATAAAATTAATTTCACATTTTGGAATTAATTTCATCAGAGGATGAAATATGAATCTTTATATTTCAATGTTTATAATTATGTGACCGCGTTGCATTTTTGTTGTAAATCGCTTCAACATATTCAAATAGATTCAAGTTTTATTTCTTGAATATATAAACTAATAGATTTTATTTACTTCTTTCTAAGTATGAGACTTGGTATCATTTGACTGCAGGTTTGATTACAGAACGGATTCTGTCTATTATCAAAATCAAATTCATTCACAATAACTGGACATGCATACCTGCATGCATACATACATACACACACATATATACATATGTGTATATATAATATATATTATATATATACAGGATATATATGAATATATATATATATATATATATATATATATATATATGTGTGTGTGTGTGTGCGTGCGTGCGTGTATATGTGTGTGCGTGTGCGTGCGTGTGTGTGTGTGCGCGCGTGTGCGTGCGTGTGTTTATGTATGTGCGTATGTGTTTGTCCCACAAAAAGTCTTTGTTATTTCTCTATTTTTGAATCTGCTTCTCAGAATATTACTGTTTGCTGAGAAGAGGTACTTACAGACTTGCCTCATTTCCATGGATATTCGGAACATTTAGTCCATTCAGCTTTAAAAGGGTTTGAAAAGGGAATGCGACTTCATAAGACGGAAAAAGCTGAGACTAAATAAACGGTGGTTGTGAACTGCGACTTTTGATATCAAATACTAGTGTTGGTTTTATTCACTAAAATTGTGAAATGTGTAATACGAGAGAATGGACTTCGTATATTCACACACACATATGTATATATACTATGTACTTATGTACACATATGTGTGCATTTACATATAAAATCTATATTTATACTCATCTACACACACACACACAAACACACACATATATATAACATATATAAATAAATAAATATATATATATATATATATATATATATATATATATATATATATATATATATATATATATATATATATATATATATGATATATATGTATATGTATATGTATTGTACATATATATGATATAAATATATATATATGATATATATATAATATATATATACATACATATATATATAAATATATATATACATATATACACACATATATACATATATATACATACATACACACTTACACACCTATATAGACCCCCCATATACTTCTGTTGCGACCACCAAATATCTGGAAAGAGGCAGCACGGTGGTTGTAGCGTGATGTGATACTGGATTGATCGAGGGATAAACATGCCAGGTATGTGCATCAGGTATTGTCAACAGGTTGGCAGAACCGCACAGGTTTATTTCCTCTCTCCCATTCACGCCTTCGGCCCCCTCTGTGTCACTGTCTCCCTGTCCAGGCATCGTTATCCGTCCTCTCTCTCTCTCTCTCTCCCACTCTGTCTGTCTCTCTCTGTTTCTCTCTCTCTCTCTCGGCTCCCTCTATGTCACTGTCTCCCTGTCTAGTCATCGTTATCCGTCCTCTCTCTCTCTCTCTGTCTCTCTCTCGGTCCCTCTGTGTCACTGTCTCCCTGTCCAGGCATCGTTATCCGTCCTCTTTCTCTCTCTCTCTCACTGTGTCTGTCTCTCTCTGTTTCTCTCTCTCTCTCTCTCTCTCTCTCTCTCTCTCTCTCTCTCTCTCTCTCTCTCTCTCTCTCTCTCTCTCTCTCTCTCTCTCTCTCTCTCTCTCTCTCTCTCTCTCTCTCTCTCTCGGCCCCCTCTGTGTCACTGTCTCCCTGTCCAGCCATCGTTATCCGTCCTCTTTCTCTCTCTGTCTGTCTCTCTCTCTCTGTTTCTCTCTCTCTCTCTCGGCTCCCTCTGTGTCACTGTCTCCCTGTCCAGGCATCGTTATCCGTCCTCTCTCTCTCTCTCTCTCTCTCTCTCGGCTCCCTCTGTGTCACTGTCTCCCTGTCCAGTCATCGTTATCCGTCCTCTCTCTCTCTCTCTCTCTCTCTCTCTCTCTCTCTCTCTCTCTCTCTCTCTCTCTCTCTCTCTCTCTCTCTCTCTCTCTCTCTCTCTCTCTCTCACTCTTTCTGTCTCTGTTTCTGTGTGTGTGTGTATGTATGTATGCATGTATGTATGTCTATCTCTCTTTCTCTTTCTGTATGTGTGTGTGTGTGTATCTGTCTCTATCTGTCTGTCTCTCTCACTCTTTCTGCGTCTCTCTCTCTCTTTCCCTCTGTGTGTGTGTGTGTGTGTGTGTGTGTGTGCAAGCGCACGCGCGTGCCGCTTTTTCACTTTCTCTCTCTATATATACTCATCATATAATTATACGTACATAATATACTCTGTATGTGTGTATCTATGTTCATTGTTCCGATAGTTATGCTTGTATAGATGTATGTACGTTTAATCAATCAGGTCATACACTATCATCGACAAAAAATTTGCATTTGAAAAAGTTTGTTTCATTAAAATCTACTAGAAGTACAAAAAATGTCGAGATTCTTGAGCAAGAACTCAAATTTGTAAGACCAATTGCAAAATGCTGACTTTTTTTTCTTTACATATATTGGAGATAAAAATCCGATTCTAAAACATCCAATTTGACATGAAATATCGACATTATACTTTAAATACCAAGCAACCTCATTTTTTTCCGAAAATAAGTATTCTTGGAAACACTACTCTGGAAAACAGAAAAAAATATGATAGCTAGATGTACTGCAAAAACTACGATAACTATTAAGGATAATAATTGTAATACTTTACTATTAATAATAATGATAAAATTACCTCACTCCCCCAAAAAAAATCCAACCCTACTGGAATCCCATATTATTTTATGTGACAATATCAAACCAACAGTAATTATTTATAATGGTTTGTCCTAAAACGAGAGTCAACCGAACGGGTTACTCATTCCGTTGTCAATCGGTTGTAAAGTTTACTTTGGCAGGAACCAAGGTACTCAGGTACTTTCTTATCCATTCATTTTCTATATCTATCTCTCTCTCTCTCTCTCTCTCTCTCTATATATATATATATATATATATATATATATATATATATATATATATATTATATATATATATATATATATATATATATATATGTATATATATGTATATATATATATATATATATATATATATATATATATATATATATATATATATATATTCACGTGTGTTTACGTCTTCATGCATAAATATACACATGCACATACACAATCTGACTAGATTTCACAAAATTGAAGTTAGCTATCTGTCTATATACCGAGATCTATGTGTGCATGCATGTGCATAAATCTATTCATTTCTGAAAATAAACATAAATATCAGGACGCCCGTTAATCCATCCACTGTAGATAAGCTGTCGCCATCACATCATTTGTTGGTCTTCGTTTGGTGACAATCAAGAGCAGAGAAATAAACAGATACGCGTGGTTCTGATCTAAAAGCTTTCAACAAATCATGAATCACTGATATGCAACTGCCATTTCCACTGCAAGCACCGGACGCGAGTGGAACGTTTTGCAATGTGTCGCAATGCTTGATCAACGTTTCGCGGGGTTTAAAGTTCACCGTTGGATTTGCTTTGTTTTTGTCTCGATGTCACGG
>BOPN01000022.1:333480-335980 GCA_017312705.2 Penaeus japonicus | reverse complement strand
TACGCTCATTCAAAAGTACACCACACCGAAATCAATTCATCAATTCATCAGCAAAATCACGTGATCATCATCATCATCAGCATCACCATCCCAACATAAAGCGTACGGCGGAGAAATACCATCATCATCATGAGGGAGCGAGGGAGGGAGTGAGGGAGGGAGCATGTATGTTGGTGGTGGTGTTGCAAGGGGCGCGAGGAGGGCCGCACTGCACCTGTGTGGTTGTGGTGGTGGTGGGTCGTGCGTCTGATGCGAGTATCCGCCGCTGCCGTGCAACTCTTGTGCATGGCCCACTGTCCCGGCACGTTTACATGTCCAAAGCGCAATTCTGCCTTATTTGCATATCTGCTTGCATTTAAGGGGGGTGTAACCTGGATTTTTTATTTATTTAAATTTCGCGGGACGAATGTTTGTTGTGTTGTCTCTTGACTGAAGTTAGTACTGATATGGGGGGAAGGGGGGCCTTGCAACGTCCCCTCGTGGCTGACGTGCCAAACGACCCAGACTGGAGGATGGCTAGTTTCGTGACGAATAGTTCGTAGTAACATTTTACGAATCGATAAGGATGCAACGGTGACGAGGTCGTAAGACTGTTGCTATCCAGGATCAGTGGAGCGCAGGCGTTGCTACATTCTCCATCACTCATGTCTCTCCACCAGCATGTCCAACTTAGAACACAAACACAACCAACAACTCTGCAATGCATTAAAACCAGATTGTATTACTACCAGTATACCTCGCCAGCGATATCCTCTCTTTTTTTTATATGAACGTGCACACACACACAGAGCCACTAAGGCTCGCCTGGAAACATTTAAGAGATCTGTACAACAATGTAATATGCTCTCTCTCTCTCTCTCTCCCCCCCTCCGGAGCCTTCCTGTTTATTAATATACTCTTATCGCTATCCAGGTGATTTAACCCGTGGAAGAAGACCTTGGCTTCGGAAATAGCCTGCATTTCGGCGTGACTCGGGCCTGGCTTCCCCCCCTTGAGCATCAGCGGGGCTTTTTGGGGTTAGTATGGGTTGAGATAGGATTATGGAATGTGTAAAGCGGGGCCCGTGCGACAGTTGCCAGTTTCTTGAGGCGGCGGAGGGGACTCGGGGGAGCTTCGGCGCTCAGCTACGTAGCAAATCGGCGAGAGGAGCGTGTGCGTGTATGTGTGTGTGTGTATATGTGCGTGTGTGTGTGTGTGTGTGTGTGTCTGTCTGTTCGTGTGTTCGGACGCGACGAGCCCGACAGGCGAGCCAAACTTGGCCTGTGGCCACCCGGGGGAGCTCAGCATTCTTATCAAACTTACTCTCCTCAGCTGTCATCTGAATTCGTGTACTCTCTACGGCGAATCATTCGAGATCTTCCGAAGAGTAGAAATAGTCGGGTGTCTTTTCTCTTCGGCGAGGGCGGAAACTTTAAAACGACGACATGTGGCAATTCAGCCATCCAACGCCACACCTTTTGGCCGTAACTTATGTTTGCGATAGGATTTAAGGATTTAATTCGGCGTCTCTCTATCTCGGAAAAAGTGACGGGTAAGTGCAGCACAGGCGGAAGCACTCCTCTGGTGGTGGCGGTTGCATTATTGCACGGCGTGGTTAGTGTCCCTCGTTGCAAGCGAAAAGGAAATAAATGTGGGGGAGTGAGATGGTTGTCGGGGTCCCGGGTGGAGGCTAGCGGCCCTTCAGTGTTACCCGCGGAATGGCTGCCGAGTACCACGTCGCCCGGCCATAGACTGTTTTAATGGCGAAAAGTAAGCACAGCGAGCTCTATACCTCCCTGTAACACCAGGTGTCGATTCGTGGTGAACCGAGGATATAACCCGTGTGTCGCAAAGTGGCCAAGCGAAGGTGGAAAGTTGGAAAAAGTGGTGTTGAGCAGTGGTGTGTTTTGGGGACGGACGGACGGCGGCCGAGCCACCAAGCAGACACTCGGTCGGCAGCCATCAGCGACGTAGGCCGATGACTTCTCCTCCTCCTCCTCCTCCTCTTCTTCTTCCTCTTCCTCTTCCTCCTTCTTCTCTTCTTCTTCTCTTCCTACTTCTCTCTGTCTCTCTCTTCAGGTTCTTCCTCTCATCGTCCTCATATCGTCCTGATTTTGTGTTCGTCAGGAGAGGAATTATATTTGTGTGCCCCGTTACTAGTCCCTCTGTCGTCCCCCCGAATTATTATTCTCTCTCTCTTTTTCTCTCTCCTTCTCTTCCTCTCTCTCCCCTTTTACTCCTCGTCTTGTGTGTGTGTGTGTCTCTTTTCATACGTTATTCAGAAACCCCCCTTCCATATATAATTACGATGTGAGGGGGAGGGGAGGGAGGAAGGGGAAGGGGGAAGGGGGGGGAGAATCATCCATGTTTAGGCTTCCTTCTGAAACTTGTTTATGTTTTAGTCTCGACTTGTTTTGGCAGACTGTGATTGTTGATTGATGGTCCTGAGGGTTTTATTTTTTTATTTTTTTTTGTGTGTGGGGTTATTACGGGTTCTCTGTTGTTGTTTTTTTGATTTTTT
>BOPN01000022.1:308480-320980 GCA_017312705.2 Penaeus japonicus | reverse complement strand
CGACGGGCGGGCAAGGGAAGAAGAACGCTTGTAACGTGGCCGGCCGACGCGCGCGCTCATTCCCACTTTTAAAACGAGTTACGCATTCCAGCATTCCGTTCGAGGGGGTTGTTTTGATTAATATCATCCATAGCCGGGAAATTTGCCCGATCCCGACATGTCGGTTTTTTTGCATATTCATATTGTTATTTACATATCTGTCCATATCTTTTTATTTTATTTTATTTACATATTCATATCCATTTTTCATCTATTTTCCCCCTACAGTTAGTGCTAGGTACTCTTCATTCCTCACCCTCACCCCCACCCCACCAGATGGATCCACACGTACTTAAATCACCAAAGATTCATGTAGTAAGTTTATCTCACTTCAGCAGCTTGTACCATGGCTTGAATTTTTATATCATCATCATCATCATCATCATGGTCGTTGTCGTCGTTGTCATCATCATCGTTGTCATTATTACGATTATTATTGTTACTGTTGTTTTGGTTATTTCTTATTGTTATTGTAATGATTATATTTTCATTATTGTTTTTGTTATTGTTTTGTTATGTTATGATGTTATTATGATTACTGTTGTTATTGCTATTGCTATGATTATCATACACTGAAGGTGATTGTGGTGGTGGCGAAATTTTCCCGAATTAATTTGTGTATTATTGAAATTCGTTGTTCATTACCTGAAGTTTTACTTGAGAGAACTGGGAAGTGAAGAGAAAAAGAGAGAGATAGAGTGATCTCTTGTGCTAGTGAAAATACTACTGTAAGACATTTTTGGTCTTGTTAAACCTCTGCTTCAGTACTTGTAAGGGCTTCAAGTAAGATTACTAGGTTTCTTCTGACGGAGTGGTGGAGAGAGGACGAAAAATGTAAGGAGTATGTATCGGTATCAAGCCAAGGTAGAGAGGTATATGTGATATGAAAATGTTCACATCATACCTTATGCACGTGCACACACACGCACACGCACACGCACACGCACACGCACACGCACACGCACACGCACACGCACACGCACACGCACACGCACACGCACACTCACACTCACACTCACACTCTCACTCTCACACACACACACACACACACACACACACACACACACACACACACACACACACACACACACACACACACACACACACACACACACACATACATATACATATACATACAGTATATGAACACATATACATATACATACAAAAACACTTCTAAACCATGAAAACATAAAATAACTTCCTACTCACAAAACTTGAATTTATACTGTATTCTCCAATATTTATTTTCACATTTAGATTCGAAGCTTTACATGGAAGTTTTGATCTAGAAATGTTTTTTTGCTGGTAAATAAACAAAATATGTGCATCATGATGTATTGATGTATATATCTCAGATATATATCTAATCGCCTCATAATTAATTATTCAGTGTGGTGTTTAGTAGGTGTTTTGACAGTCTTATCACTTGCCCTTGGTGATAAACGTTACAAAGTGATAAGAAGAGCTACCTGGGGGAGGAACTTTATTCCTATCAGGACATGGGATGTCATGTCTGATCTAGCCGAGCATTATACAGATATGGCACACGTATTGAGATGTATACATGCTTTCCTACATATCTACATGGGAGCACATGCATGGTTGGGCACACTCACACTCAGTCACTCGCTCATTCACTTATTCACACACATGCTCATACTCACACCACACACACTCACACTCACACTCACACTCACACTCACACTCACACTCACACTTACACATGTAGATGAATGTATAAATAACTAGGCAAATGAGAAAGAGGAAGAGGGAGAATGGCAAAGGAGGGAAGAGGGAGGGAGAGAGATGGGAGAATAAGGGCAGGCCCCAGCAAGCTAATGAGCATGCATATGTTCATAGATATTAAACAGTTTGAAAAGAACTTCGTAGATAAAGATGATATGTGTGATGCACAGTGATGTGCACAGACTGTCGGAAATGCAGGAGCTTGGTTGGAAAAAAAGGTCTTGACTAAAAGGATACACCCATTTGTGTGTGTGTGTGTGTGTAAAGGGGCACAACCGATACAATTCTCTAAAGGACTACGGCAATATTTTCAGTCATGCTCAAGTGAAGACATGGGCAACCTGTACCAATATTCCACAGGAAGCCAGAAAATGATTCAATTCTCGTAGTTTCCAAAGATGCAATTCATATTTTACAGTGGACTGAAGAAGAGTAAATAGAAGTTCGTGTCCAGTGCATATCTATACGAGATTGTAATGGTTAAGAAGAAAAAGGGAAGGGACCCCTGCTCACCGTGTGCTTTGCTTTTAATGTGTTATAACCAACTCTGATACTTTGAGATTAGAGTGATTTATTGTCTTTATTTTTTTCTCTTTCAGATAATTCCAAACCCATATGTGATCCAAACCCTCTTCTTTCGTGCCAAGATGTCCTATCTGTACCAAGTTCAGGAGGTGAGTTTCATTTTTTTTTATTTTTCTATTAGTTATCAGAGAAACTAGTCAATTTCACCTTTTTAAAAATTATTGTGTTTGTCTGCTCTGGGAGAAAAAGTAAAAGATCAGAACTTGGATTAATTTAAGAAGGAACAGTTGCAGTAGGTCAGTTGGTTTCAGGTGTGGGTTCCTTGTGTCAGAAGGAATAGAGAGATGCAAAAAATAGGGGTGGCCAGAGCTCTTACTTAGGTCACAACCAGGTGTTCCCATAGGCTGCCAGGAGAGGTCTGGAGGTTGGATAGAGTGTGAGGGAGGAAACCAGGGCCGTCTCATACTTCTGTTCCTGGTGCTTTTAGAGGGAGTTAGGGGCAAATGTCGGTTCAAGTGATCTAGGCTCGTGGATCGGTGGTGTGGCGTCAGGCAGTGATTCATAAGGCTAGATTGATCTGTCAAGATACAGGAGGTAAACTAGGTTACATGCAGGAAAGTTGGTACTTCCTGTGTCATCACAGCATTCGATATACACATGAAGATCGCCCAGCTGGGAAGTAGTACAAAAATTGTCTGATGGTGAAGTTCTCTCTTGTAGACATTATTTCCAGTATTGTTTTCCTTTAGAAGAGCCAAGAAAACAGATGCACCATTGTTGAATACCTATACCTCTATAAATCTGCTCATGATAGTTTGACTGGGGGGTCTCTTATATCAAAAATGGAACTTTAATGATTGTAAGAGCTTGCATTTAATATTTTTATTCAAACATAATGAACCTAGTATCACGCTTGACTTTTAATATTTGTAAATCTGGTTGATTAATAGTACTATGTTTATGTTAGAAAGAGATATTAAGCAGATGTAGCCTAAGATAATTGAATTAACTGGAAAAAATGTAGTTGGTGCCGACCTTCTTTGATGTCATGTTAGGAGTTATTAGCCCATTAATGAATATGACCCCCTTGCTGGAATGCCATGGTGGGTGTACGCACATTTTTTTTATGGGTTTTTGATATGGAAATTAAGTAAAGGTTCGGAGCTTTTAGTGTAAACCTTATTAGGATCTTTTTGCATTCTCTCACAGGGACCCTTGTTTGTTTCCTTTTATTCTGAGTCGTTCTTTTGATGAGATGAGACAGGCCCATCTGGTTTTGGACGAGAATTTACTGTAGATATACCTTTTTTTTTTTGTAATGGGATTCAGACTGTAGACACGCAGTAATACTGTAGTTCCTAGTTGATGATTTATACATTTGAATTATTTGGTAAAAATGTTTTGTCCTTTATCAGTTAGTTATTGTGTGTATATATATATATATATATATATATATATATATATATATATATATATATATATATATATATATATATTTATAATTTTCTTCAATTTTTTAAAAATAAATAGAGCCATTTGTCTAATTCCAATCTTGATCTCGCCAAGGAGTCTGAATTTGTCTTTTTGAAGTTTTTCTCCCTGTAAGTGTAGGGTTACCTCCCACCTGATGGCCCTTCTTTTGTGTTGCAGATCTTGGGTTCTATGCATTGTCAGCCAAAGAGTGTGTAGACGACTGCCTGGTCAGTCCACTCAGTGTTTCTTCTTCAGGGAGCTCGGATACAGAGGCCTTCTCTCTCATAGTCAAGGTAATTTTATATTCACCTTTTTCCCGAACGTTATCAGGATCCGTTTGTATATTATGTGTATTTCAGTATCGTTGTCAGCGCCCATTTAATGCATAGTCTTGATGTGGTTTATCTTTTATGTTGCACTTACAGATATGATTATAGTGTGATCAAAACTAATGAGAGATTATCTTGTTTCTAGTGTTGTGTAGGTGGTGGGTTGTGCATCAGGATGGACAGCCACTGTGAAGCACACCAGGCCAACACGGTCACAAACTTGCCAAATCCTGAGTTTCCTACCAACAAAGTGCCTGATACCTCTACAGTAAGTTGGTTACTCTTTCAGAAAGTTTTTCTTCAATTTGTTATTATTATTTTTATAGCATAGGGTAAATATATGATGATGAAGTTCTCAACGCATATGTCTTGTTTGCAGGATGTGGAGACCTTTGGCATGGTGTGTGAAGCACAAAGTGAAAGGGATGTGGACCACAAGAGTAGCAGCAGCCAGAGCATTTTAAGTGTTGATGACACTGCCGAAGTGGCAGCTAATGAAACAAGTAACGTGCCAGTATCATCAACTGGCCGTGAGTCCCCATTTACAGATGGTGGGGCGGATGGGGCCAGAGCTGACCCATACCTGCCTCCCCAACCTGTTAAATCTTTGTCTGTGATATTCAGCTCTACGCCGTTACATGGTCACTTCTCCACTGCTTCTCCTCACATTAGCAGTGGAGATGAGGAGCCCCAGGGCACCTCGGGGCCCAGCCGTCCGTCCTCGACCACTGCCCCTGGGTCCCCTGGGCTGGGGGGGTCCCTTAGAGGGATGCCCATCACCCCCTCTGGCCAACAAGGTGTTGTGAAAACAGTAGCAGCATCAAGCCAGTGTTGTGTGGGTGAGGCTGAGGCTTCATGTACCACACACGTGCTGCACAACACCTCTCAGCCTGCCCAGCAGCCAGTGGCAGCTGTGGCACAAGCTGCGGCACACACACAGGCCAGTCTCAACATTCCTGGCTCAATGGCCAACAATAATGCCAATAGCCAACTCCAGGGTAGCAACCCTAGCTTTAACCAGGAGACAAAGCAGGCTATAGCCAGCTTACTCCAAATAAGTGCAACCTGCAACCAATACGCTTCATTTCCTACTTCATCAAAATTCCAGGCTGCAGGCAAGCCTGGAAAATTTGGTTTTGCTTCCTTCCCCCATGGCTTTATTAAAGTTAATAGGTGGGGCATTCCACGTGGCTTGGGTCTCGTAGGCGGGGGAGAGAGTGCAGCCAACGGATGGGGCACATCGGCCCCTCAAACGGCTGGGTGGGGTAGCTCTGGTGCCAACCAGGCCGGATCACAAGGCCAATGGGGAGGAGCTCCCAATCGTGCTGGAGGAGCACCAAACACATCCCCTGGACAAGGAGGGAGTCTCAAGCCAGCACAGCAAAATAGTGGTCCTTCTCAGCAACCAAGTTCTCCAGCAGGTCAGCAGAACACACAGACAGGAGGAACAGGAGGGCAGCAGGGACCAGCAGGAGTCAACAATCAACAGCAGACTCAGCAGGGCAACAGCGGACAAGGAGGCAATAGTAATAATACTTGGGCACAAGCTGCAGGGAAAGGTCTTCCAGCTGGTAGTGGGTCGGGGGATGCTCAAAAACGTCACATGGAGCAGCAACTGCAGAGTATCAGGGAAGCTTTGCTCAGCAGTGAAGGCTGGGGTGGGGAAAACGTCAACCAAGAGACAACATGGGACCTTCCAGGATCACCTGAACCTTGCAAAGATGCTAATGCTCCTCATCTGAAACTTAATGTCAATAATGGATGTGACTTATGGGAAAACAACCTGAGAAATGGAGGTGCAGCCCCTCCAAAGACTCAGCAAGCTCCATGGGGCCACACTCCAGCCACAAACTATGGCGGAACCTGGGGTGAGGATGATGATGCCACAGATTCATCCAATGTGTGGACAGGTGTTCCCTCCAACAATCCACAGTGGGGTGCCAACACTCCAAACCCACCCAACATGTGGGGTGGAGGGGCACCACCAAAGAAGAACAGCGACTGGGCTGCAGGGGGCAGCAATACAGGAGGAGGAAATACACAAAGTGGCTGGGGAGACCATGGTCCACAAAGGTCAAATGTGGAAAATCCACCAAGCGAATGGGGACCAGGAGGCCCTCACAAACCTGGCCCACATGTTGGTCCACATGCAGGACCTCACAGCCACAGTGGGCCACATAGTGGCCCCAACAGTGGTCCTCACAGTGGATCTCATGGTGGTCTACATAGTGGCCATCATGTTGGCCCTCATAGTGGCCCACACAACACTCCTCATGGTGCACCTCATAATGGACCTCATAGTGGATCTCACACTGGACCCCATGGACCTCATGGCCCACATAATGGACCACATGGTGTCCCACATGGGGCCCCTCATGGTAACCTTACTCACAGTGGTCCACCTGGTGGTCCTGGAGGACCAACACAATGGAATGGTCCTAAAGATATGAAACCAAGTGGGCCAGTTGGTGCGCCAAGTGGATGGGAGGAGCCTTCTCCACCTACACAGCGGCGTGACGACGGAACAGCCGTCTGGGGTAACCCACAGCAACAGGCTAATGTGTCCCGATGGAAGGAGATGCCCAACCCGAACATGATGGGCAGACCAAACATGCCAGGGCCTCAACAGGGCCGCATGCCAGGACCACCAGTTCCACCGGGAATAAAGCCAGATCAGCGCATGTGGGGACAACATGGGTAAGTACTTTTGGGAGTTTATTTGTTGCTGTAGAAAGACTTCTTTGTACAAATTTTCATTGGAAAATTGTTCTTGTAGTGATGACAGAAGTTAGGAGTCTGCTAAATTACTTGAACACAATATTAAATATTTTCATGTTTTTAAGAACTGAGAGTAAGTCTGCTTATATATAATAACCACAAATTTCCTTCCATTCCCTCAGGAGAAATGGCAGCTGGAGTGACCCCCCTCACGATACGGGTAGCGGCATGTGGGGGGAGGAGCCGAAGTCAGGTGGTTGGGGAGAACCACCAATCACATCCCCATCTTGGGGAACGAAACCGAAAACTCCAACTGGCGGTCCCGTTGGGCCCGGTTGGGGAGAAACAGATATGGAGCTGCAAGGCTGGGGACACCAAAATAAGGTAAGACTTGCCAACAAGTGCAGGATAGTGTTAGCACTTCAGCAAGCTAAGGCTGAGGCTCCCGCACTCTCAGCTCCACTCTAAAGGTTCAGGTCTGTTGAGTTGTGTGTAGGTGTGTTTGTTTGTCACTTTGCATTCCTGTCTGGAAGCTTGCCTTATTAACTCATTGTTTATCTGTACAGTACATGCATTTAGGGTATAAAGGTGCTATCTGTGAATATAGAAAATCTTGACATTTCACAGAGGAAATAGTTGGCTATATTGTTAATATAAGGATCAAGTAGGCAGGTTAGTTATTGCATGTGTTGTAGAAGAATGTCCATCTCCTGTATGATGTTCATTTCCAGAAATTAGCAAGTTGAGTGGGTCCTAGAATCGTAGGTAGATAATTATTGCATGATATCGTTAGGTGATGACCTCACATTATGTGGAGAATATAATCCAGATTGTAGAGGGCAGCAAGATGTTTGTGTATACAGTTTTTTTCTTTTTCTTTTTCTTTTTTATTTTTTTTGTCCTCATGATAAGAGTTTTGCAAGTTATTTTGACTGTATTTTTTGTTTTTTATTTTTATAATTTTAAAAGAGTTAGTTAATTATTTCAAACCAAAATTGTTTAGGTTACCTTGATTTGAAATCCTGAAATTGTCTGTGTATGTATATGTATATATACAATATATATAT
This sequence comes from Penaeus japonicus, assembly GCA_017312705.2. NCBI lineage: Eukaryota > Metazoa > Arthropoda > Malacostraca > Decapoda > Penaeidae > Penaeus > Penaeus japonicus. The sequence goes on along the minus strand of BOPN01000022.1, from coordinate 313,080 downwards.
CTATCTATCTATATATATATATATATATATATATATATATATATATATATATATATATATATACATATATGTATATATATATACATATACATACATATACATATACCATTGTCTGCCAATAGATCTGAAGTTTATTGTTTGTAGTCTTGTTTAGTGAGAACAGATTTGTAAGGAACAAATTACTCCAGTTCCATTAAATACAAAGGTTTACAATTAGGAATGGAATCCTCAGTTGTACAAGAGTCCTCAAAATATATACATGAGACTGACACTTCCTGTTACTTGCAACATGGAAAGATTAAATCTGGCAAGATAATACTCATAGAGATTTTGTAAAAGATTACATTGGATAATTTTTGGTAAATGATAGCTGTATTAAATATGGCAGTGAGTAACCCTCAAACCTCTAGTGATAGTCAGCTATAGGATTTACAAGTTTTTCTCTCATTGTAGATTTCACGGAAATGGGAAAATTCTCATACTTCATACAGAATGTTATATATATCTCTTCAGTCATTTTATATTTAATGCATATATATGCCTTCACTGCTTTCCAAGATTGAAATGTCCCATGAATATAGTGGAGTAAGGTATGATAATGCCAATGCCAAAATTCTGATGTAAATAGAGGACCAGATTATGTTTAATGTTTAAGGCTTTTCTGTATGTTATGTACAGTTTGATTCAAGGAACTTCCTAACTTTTTTGCTTTGTTGAAAAGTGCCTCACATGTAAAGTTTTGAAACGTTAGTAGATTAGTGTGTTTAGAAGAGGCTTGGATACAGCAGCATTATTTCATCATTAATACATTTGTGATTGATGGCAGAAATGATTATGTGCTTCCAGTCCAGTCTGGACCCCACTTTAGTATTGATTATTACTTTTCGTGATATTGAAGTTTTCCTTTTTTTTCTAATGAAATGCATGCATGCATAATTCATTTTGAAACATGCTTTATAGGAAAATGACTGTGATAGTAGTTGAGAATATTTTTTCAGCTTTGCAAAGTATGTAGACATATCAGGTCAAATGTAACATGTATATTGTAGTATGTTTATACTTGCATGCATAACTGGAGAGAAAGAAAAAAAATGCTTTTATTTGGTAGATGATTTGCTTTAGATGAGTTCTGAGACCGATTTATGTTAGTTCATTTTCCTGTTAGAAAGTTTATTTAATTTATTTGTTCATTTCTTTAATGACTTGGGAGCCAACAAGTAAGTTGATTCCTTTATTCTGTATACTAGTAACATCTTTCTAGAACTGCCCTCATTGCTATTGTTGTTTGAATTTAAAAAGAAATGTGTATTTGTCTTTAAATCTATTGCTGTTAGATAGGTCATGGTGGATTTCAAGCTTTTATGCAGAAACTTCTGCATATATGTTGCACTGGAATGATAATATTTGCATTGTTGCTTTACCAGGTTGGTTATTGAAAAAAAATGTATATGCATAGTGCAGTAGCTGGAGTTGATGTATCTAAGAGAAAAAAAAGATTGGTAGAAGCCATTTCAGGCCAAGTGAATATCTAAAGATTATCAAGGTCACTGAAGCAGGTAGGGCATTTCAGAGACTTCAAACTAATAGGATGTAAGGTATCCTATACAACACAAGAATCAATCAGTTTTAGGAGATAGGCACAATTGCTTTTCACTATGAAGCAAAAGAACGTGGTCTTATTGTACAAGCATATGCAGTGTAGGATATGTGATGAAATACTAACGAGTTCTATACAATCTTGCTGAAACAGATCTCTCACTGAGCACTCAGACACTGCCACCGAGTGAAAGGGCAATTTGGCGAGATTATTACATGTGTATTGTGTGTGGCCAAAGAAGGGAAGTATAACAGTAACAGAGGATGATGATTAACATTACAGATGACTGGTTTCCCTCCTCTGCTTGATCTCAGATCTCCCAAAACTCTCATTCCTGAGTCCCACTTCCCATTTGCTGTAAGTTGCCAGTACTGTCTCTCCCCTTGTTACGATATTTGGGGCTCTTACCTGCTTACCAGCTTTATCTGTCCCTATTTTGTGGCTGTTGTCTGCTTGTTGTGTTTTTTAGAAGTGGCCACAAAGCTATGCTTTTCTTTATAGGTTAGGCAGGTAAATTATCAATGTTGAATTTCAATCAGTTATGTAAAGATAAATAAAAAAAAGCTTTAATGTCATCTATGTTAAAAGAAACAATCAGAATGCCCCATGAAGTAGAGACAATGCTTCCCAGATGTTCTCAGGAGCTACAAAATAAGTTAGATATTCTGTTATGTCAAACAAAGTCTCTCCAGCAAGATTTAAAGGTTGTATGTCATGCACTACTTTGGTAGAAAGGAAAACATCTGAAAAGTAAGATTTAAAGGAGATAATATTTTATATTTGTGTTGTAGAAGTCTCTCAGACAGGACTGAAATGTGTATGTAATTAAATGAAATGAAGGACGTTGAACTTCTGGGACAATGCAGTGGTACCATAGAATCATCAAGGCTTATATATCTGTATTGGTCATGTTGATGCTTCGTTATGTTTTACAGCTTTGATTTATACATGACGTGAAAATGTACTGAATGATAGGCCAAGAGGTTTTGTGAAGGAATGGTAATTACTCGAGTTTATAATGTTTTGTAGAATGGATATGATAGATGTAGTTCTTGTCACTAGTTTTTTTTTTTTTTCATCGAATGAATTGTCCACTACAGGTTCAAGGTTGTTCATACACATCACTGATATATATATATTTAGTATTTAGTAATGATCCCACTGGAATAAAACTTAGTATTCTTTAGTGGTTAGAATATTCTTTTTTGAGATTGTTTTATCAGCTGAATATATACATGTATATTTTTTTTTTCTAAACTGTAGCGAATGAAACCCAGTTAGTATATTGGAGTATATGAACCTGTGGAGGCTTTATTTTTGAGTGGAACAGATTTGCCTCTTAAGATTGGCCTTATGATTCACCGGGAATGGATACCCAGTTTGCTGTGGAACAAATGTGCAACCCAAGCTTGAATAATTGTAATGCAGATGTCTTGATCTTTAACGAACTCGTTGTCGTTTATGTGGAATGCTTAGAAAGCTGATTACATTTCTCTCACACACCACTTTGCCATACCATACCTTACTATGCCTTCCTGTGCTTGCTTACTCTACTGTTGTCTATCAAAACACATTGAATATTGTAAGTGACACACAGGCATAGGAAGCACATTTGTGTATTTCTATATACTCCCTGTCCCTCCCCGACTCCTTCTCCCTCTCCTCCTCCTCCTTCTCCTCCTTCTCCTTCTCCTTCTCCTTCTCCTCCCTCTCCCTCTCCCTCTCCCTCTCCCTCTCCTTCTTCTCCTTCTCCTTCTCTTTCTCCTTCTCCTTCTCCTCTCCTTCTCCCTCTCCTTCTCCTCCTTCTCCCTCTCCCTCTCCCTCTCCCTCTCCCTCTCCCTCTCCCGTGTCTTCTCTCCTCCCCTTTCTCTCCGTCTGTCTCTCTTTTTCAGCAAGTTATAATAACTTGTTTATTCTTACACATACACTGCTTTGAAGCACAGATGAATATGCATGTATGAACATACACACACATACTCACACACAGTTGATAGCAGTAAACATTTATATACTTAAACACATTTATTTATGTCTGTATGTATTTATATGCTTATATACAGATTTGTAGACAGACAGACAGAAATGAAATATATGTTTACTTGTATTTATGTTTATATGATATCTGCTGGGAGGTGAAGAATTATTTTATATATAATTTTACTTTTCTAGGAAAATAGCATAGTGTAATTTAAAGGATTGTATACTTGCATACATACTTGTATATTATAACAGTTCTCAGTTTTATCCACATGTACTGCCTAAAACTAATAACTGCATGAGCTAATACCATCTAAAAAAAGGAATCATTCAAACTATGATCTTCAGCTTTGAGAGATCACGTATCCTGCATGTTCTTAAATACGATATCATGGCATGTTCCTTGCTTGTTTTTCCGTAGGCTCTTCCTGTGCTGAATATTCAAGTCACATATAGTATGGTAAATTTAACTTGATTTTATATTCATTCTTGTGAAATTTTTTCTGTTATAGTACTGTATTCTTGTTGTCAATGATTTTTACAATCTAATTTACATGACTTTTCTTCAATAATTAAAAGAGCCTGTAGGAAAAGCATTGTCCATTTTATGTCAGGCATGATGTCACTTGTGACCCTTGAGGTTTCGTAAAATTTAGAGGGTGACGTGACATCCCGGTGATGGTGCCAGCGCTGCGTAAATGTGAGCACAGTACCAGAGTAAACTCTTTTTCTAATCATGCTCTTGCCACAAATGTATATATATATATATATTTGTGTGTCTGTGTAAATATGTATAGGTATGTACAAATTTTGTGCGCTGGTGTTTAAGCTGTAAGAGAGCAAACACTCGCACATTTACAGCACACAAATATACATATTGATATGGGCAAAAATGCGTGTCCCAGCATACACACACAAACATTTACACATAAGTGCGCACACAAACACATTCATACACACAAAAACACATGGATACAAGAAGAGACACAGACACAAGAACGCTCACAGGGACACAAGAATGCTCAC
>BOPN01000022.1:300980-303480 GCA_017312705.2 Penaeus japonicus | reverse complement strand
TCACACAAGCAGGCACACATTCACACAAGCAGGCACACATACTCACACAAGCAGGAACACATGCACATACAAGCAGACACACATGCTCATACAAGTAAGGACACATGCATATACAAGCAGGTACTCACTTGTAAGCAGGCAGGCACATGTACACACAAGGAGACACATGCACTAGCAGACACACATGCACTAGCAGACACACATGCACTAGCAGACACACATGCACTAGCAGACACACATGCACAAGCAGGCACACATGCACAAGCAGACACACATGCACAAGCAGGCACACATGCACTCACAAGCAGGTACACATGCACAAGAAGGCACACATGCACTCACAAGCAGGTACACATGCACAAGAAGGCAGGTACATGCACACAAGCAGGCACACATGCACATACAAGCAGGCATGCTTGTACACAGGCAGGCACACAATTAAGCACACATGCACATACAAGGAGGCACATACAAGCAGGCACGCATACATACAAACATACTCTCATACACATGAGCTGGCACATATATTCATACAAGCACCACATGCACACGCATGTATACACGCACGCACACATGCTGAAGCATACTCTCACACAAGTTCACATGCGCTTGCTCTTATGTGCACGCTGCCACATTCATACACATGCACACACACAGACACACACACATGAATGCACACACACGCAAAAATAAATACACATCTAAATCCACACCTACCTACATGCACACGAAACACTGATATACATTCATATGCACATTCAAAATACAATTCATTTTACTTGCCTAACACTATAAGTTAAACATAGATAGTATACATATGTACAGATTCAAAGGATAGGCATTAGAAATACTGATTATGAATCTGTATTTCATGGTTATTTAACAGACGACACAATTACACTAAATTCAAGGGAAAATTTGTCTTCCCAGTTGACAGGAATAAATATTCATACTATACAAGCCTAACAAAAGCTATAAATGCATATTCACAGTAAAAACGAATACATCTAAAGATTTCTATCCGTGCGGCTGAAAAAATATCACAGTGCATAGTCCATTTTTGCATAGGTGCAGAGATTTATGTGAAACCAGATATGCATTTGCCTTTATATAATTACATAGATCAAGATTTGTGTTTAGAGGGGAGAAGACTGTTTTTAGTAAATCTATGGAAGGTATTAAACAGAAAATTAGTTCCTTTTGTATATGTTTTGCCGAGTAAAATACCATCAAAGTCTTCATCACTATTGTGTATATATAGATATACATATTGAAAATATTTAGTTCTGGTTGTTTAAAAAGGATTTTGTAAAGGTTGCAAATAGTGGTTTGACTATCAAATATGATTACAAGTTTAATGTTCACTTGAAGATGTGTTAAATAGTGTGTCTCCTAAATGTCAGATTTTACATCATGGTGTATGATTACATACTTTAGCATTATTATGATTACAGTAATAACCAGTGTGTTTTCTCTGTAGGTGTTAGGCATTTTCCTAGTATTTCAAGTCTGAGTTTGTGATTCTCAAGAATATTCATTTATCTAAAGTCTTCATGGATTTTTCCGCTCTAGAAAAGTAACTAGAGGAGTATACAAACTGTATTTAGTTCATAGTCATCCATCCTTTTTTAAAGATAATTTTTAATTTGTTTTAACAGTCGAGACCTTTGAAGGTGACTACCTGTAGGACTTACAAGAATGCGTTTTCTCCAACAGAAGGAAGACATTGAAGCTGCTCTTCGCAACAATAACATGGGCCTGGACGACACCTTGATGGAGCTCAGCAATCGTGGCATAGCAGGCATGGGTGGAAGCAGTGCAGGGGATGCTTGGCGTAACCCACCTCTGGAGGAACACGCTCCCTTCGACCTCACCAACCCCAACTTCCAGCAACGCTTCCCACCAGCACCACACCACTTGCCCTTCACTAATCAGGTGAGCGGAGTTGGATTATTGTGCTCGAGGGACAGGGGCTCGGAAAATTGAAAAGGAAAAGGAGAAGAATAAATGCATGCCCAACTCACTTTCACTCATGCTCTCACTCTCAAGTGCTTGGTGTGAATATGCATATAGTACAAGAATGTTTTATGAGCATTTTATATAAATCATATTTCCCTTTTGTTTTTACTATTTAGGAATTTCTCTTAGTGTCACATTGAATACAGATTTAAGATGATCTTTGGACATTACTGTAATTCAAGGAAACTGATGGCAAAAATGCTGGAAAATGCCAGTAAGGCAAATACAAACTGCACTGGACAAGTAAACAAAGTTAATCCTATTTTTTGCTATAATTCATCATAATCCTCATGGCAAGATCTTAATCCATTAGCAGCGGATGGTATGATTTGCTGCAAAGGCAGAGTCAGTCATAGATGTGGATGGCACAGTGCTAGACAATGTAAACCAGCCATCTTACTACACAAATATTAATTTGATACCGGGACCAATGGGTTAAGCATCCTTGAATAATGTTTATTCTTGTGTTGAAGATTTTCTG
>BOPN01000022.1:265000-282500 GCA_017312705.2 Penaeus japonicus | reverse complement strand
GGTAGGGAGAGCGACTCTGTCATGGAAAAGTTCGTGTGGATTAAGTTCTGAGTGATTGGCATTCCATTACCAGTGGTGAAGGGATAGGACTGAACCTTTTAGCGTAGGTGTAAGATATCTGAGGAGTTTTACATTTTGTATTGATTGTTTACAGTTAAGCGAGTCTTGAAAAGATGGTTCAAGGACTTCTTTAAATTGTAATTTTTCAATTTAAAGTGGTTTATTATTTATTGGCAAGAGGATTAGCTGTAAGGTGTACATTTATTACTTTATTTATCTTGATATTTATTTGGTATCAGTAATGAAAGATGCGAATAGTGTCTTTATACTAGGAATGTTCTGCATGATAAACAACCGCAATGCTCTATGCAGCATTTAGGGAAGAAACGATCAAGAAATGGGAAAATGAGAGGGGATTTTTTGAAAAGGCTTCCTGACTAAAGATGTTATAAATTTGAAGAGGGAAAATGGAATGCAAATGATTGTCAATTTTTAATCAACTTCTACACATGAGAATGTGAAGGAGGGAAATGAGAAGAAATAGGGAACAGATATTATACTTGAACAGATTTAGGAACAAGTAGTATTAAGTATGATGGCAGTCATGCATCTATAGGTAACCTCTTGATAAAAAAAAATTAGATATTGCTTAATTAGGTCATTGTCATTCGGATCATAGGCATTTTTTTTTCTTCTTCTAAAAGAAGAAAGAAGTGAATCAGGTAAGATTTTTTAAAATGTGAATATTGTTTACCTTCATTGGATATTCTAGTGCATAAAAATTCTTTCTAGACTTGTGCAGTGCTGAAAATAAGAGTATTCCCCCCTTCTTATTCCTCCTCCTCCTCCTTCTCCTACTTCTCTTCCTTCTCCAACCTCCTCCTCCTCCCTCTTCCTCCTTCTCCTTCTCCTTCTCCTTCTCCTTCTCCTTCTTCTTTACCCTCTTTAGTGACTTTCATCATCTGACTTTTTGACAAATTTTCTGATCTGCTTCATGATTTGTTTCTGAGTTTGTTAGACTTTCGTTAGCTGTGTATTAGCCTCCCTTTTTCTAGGAGCTGTAGCTTGGCTTTTCATCAGCTTGTGGGATGGGGTGGGTGATAAAACTGGCTCAGTTGTAGAACTTAGAATTCTTGAATTATTTTGGAAAGGGCATCCTATAGTCTGGATGTGAGTTGCGCCGATAAGCGTGCCTAGCCGGGGATGAATTTTTAGTTAGACCGAAAGATGGTGGTAGGTCCATCCTAACCTAAGTGAGGCGGGTCACAGGGTTCTCTCTCTTCTGTTTCCCGGTCAGTTTCATTTTCCCGTTTGTAATTTTGTTTTTTGAGTGTGGAAAAGTCTCCCGAGTTCTGTGTGGTTCCTGCACAAGTGTTAGCATTTTCCCTATAGTATGCTTAATCCCCCCTGCCCCCATACATACTTTTTTTTATTTTTTTTTATTCCTTAATTCTATAATTTCCAAAGTTATGTATCGCCCTACCAATTTCCAATTTAATGACTCACTTTGAATGTTGTATTTGTGTCATTAGTCGTGTTTCTAGCGCTTACCTTCTCTCTCCGTGTCCTCGCTCACAATAGTTATGAGAATCTTATTTCATTTAGATCTTAATTTTTCTTTCTGGTAGTGCTATTTTATCTCAATTTTGGATATGAGTTTTATTGCCAGCCATATATATATATATGTATGTATGTATGTATACATATACATACACATACACATACACATACACATACACTTACACTTACACTTACACTTACACATACACATACACATACACATACACATACACATACACATACACATACACATACACATACACATACACATACACATACACATACACATACACATACACACATACATACATACATACATACATACATACACATATATATATATATATATATATATATATATATATATATATATATATATATATATATATATATATATATATATACATATATACACACACATATACATATATACATATATTTACACACATACACATACAAATACATATATATATATATATATATATATATATATATATATATATATATATATATATATATATATATATTTATTTTTTTTTATTTTATTTTATTTTATTTATTTATTTTTTTTTTCCATCTGATATTTGATAATAGCATCATTGTCATTTTGATTTTATTATTAATTGTATTATTATTAGTAGTAGTATATTTTGTATATATTATTTTATTATATCTTACCATTACTATGATTAGTAAGGTATTTTTGATATTTAAAAATTTTTGTTCGGTTTATTTGTGCTATGAATGATTAGTTCTTGGCAACTTTTGTCAAATTTCATTTTTGAAGTAGAATCCGTCACTATCTTGCACCGTTTGGATATCAATTTCATTCTTGTGTATGTAGTCCGATATATCCAGGAGATGATATACACTTTAGGAGTTAGTACATAGTGTATGAGGGAACGAGTGAGTGAGTGAGCGAGCGTGGTTCTAAAGCTGGCTTTGTTATTTGATACTTCATGAATTTTTAGGAACTAGATATGAGAAGGAAACAACACAACAACATCTTCATTTTCTCAGTTGCGTTTCCAGAATTCAAAGTTTTAAGAGTTGTATTGAAAGCCAAATGTTTGATACACATTTTTTATTTTTTTTCCCACATTTGAGTATAGGAAAAATTGCAATTCCAAATCTGAGGAATGAATTAAGAATTCCACTGCTACATCATATTTTGATTCATATTGTTGTAGTTAAGATTTTCAAGTATTTGTGGAGAAAGCCATTCCATTTTTCCTTTCACTTTGAATCTGTGATTGCTTTAGATTTGTCTTGATAACAGAAAGTTCCAGGATAGCTTTATGATGGCTAATTGGGAAGCACAACTTTATTGCTAACTGGTTGGGGAATTTTTAAACCATTGTCAGATCTTACAGTGGTTTACATAGAAGGATGAATTATGTTCTGTTTGACTTTACACTTTTTTCTTCTTCTTCTTCGTTTTTATAGTTTTAAATACCAAGTTGATATCAGTGAGGCTCTAGGGCACTGTAGGACTATTGAGAATTATTCCCTTACATGTGTAGCTCTCTAGGTTTTATTATCTAGATTATTATTTTGTTTGATTTGGTCACTTTTTCACTCTGAAGCAAAACTCACTTTTACTTGTTTACCCCCCACCCCCAACCCCTACTTAGATAAGGTAGTGTTATTAAGATTCCTAAGTTTTTCAACATCTTTTTGTCAGATTGATGGTTCCACCCTGAAGACACTGTGCATGCAGCACGGGCCGCTGGTCAACTTCTACCTATCTCTCAACCACGGCTTTGCTCTCGTCAACTACGGCTCACGAGAGGAGGCTGCCAAGGTACAAAACTCTAACCTTAAGCTGCGATCTCAAAAAATCATAGTCGTATATATGGCCAAAGTCTTAAAAGAGAGAGAGAGAGAGAGAGAGAAAGCAAGAGAGAGAGTGAATAAAAAAAAAAAAAAAAAAGATAATGAAAGAGGAGAAAAGAAGAGATCTCTCTATATAAATCACAAATACCTTGAAGCAGCCCATGCTTGTTGAACTGTAAGCTAGAAAGATGATTCATTCATGAGACCAAGACCTCAATAGATCTTTCTTCCGGAGCGCTTAGCTTGAAAGAAAGGATCTATTGTAATTGAGCTAATGATGAATTATCATGCTTCATAAATGCTTTTTAATCACTATTTAAATGGTATAGCCAGTCTTCTAGTATTTGATATTATTTACTACTAGAAAATTGGCTTCTTATTCTTTTGGATGTTATAGTATTGTCCCTTATTACTGGTGCTTTTAATGGTAAATATGTAAGTTCATGTTCATTTTGTGTTCATTTTGGTTTGTGGTGTTGTTTAATGTGACAGTTAGCCATGGGGAACTAGATGGGAATTATTCACGTATCAGTTGGGGCATTGCAATGCAACACGTGTGTTTGTAAAGGCATCGATAGTTCAGGAATTTCATTGCAAAATTTTGTCTTGTTTGTTTTTTAGTAGACACTCTAGTTTATGATTATGTTCCTGCTTTTCCCTTTATAGAGTAAACTTGCTTGATATTTGTAGAAATAACCGTTTATTTACTTGTCTCCTATTCCTCAGGCACAAGGAAATCTCAACAATTGCCTGCTGAGCAATACGACGATCTTGGCCGAATTTGCCAATGACAGCGAAGTGAAGCAAGTGATGGGACAGCCCACCCACCAAGGCCAGGCTGCCCCACCAACGCCAGGCCCCACCAACGCTTCCAGTTGGGGAGGGTCTGGCCGCGGCTCCACACCGACTTCCCAGTCCTCCGGGGGGTCCAAGGTGGACTCCTGGGGGAACGGGAACAGCTCCAACCTCTGGAGCAGCGGCCCCGGAGGCGGCTCCTCACTGTGGAGCGGAGCCAACATAGGGGAGGGAGACCCACACCGTGCCACACCTTCCTCACTTAAGCCCTACTTGCCCGATGGCCTTCTCACCTCTGAGTCCATGTAAGGGAGGAGAGGAGGTAAGTGCCATGGCCCCCCCCCCCCCCTAAAAAAGAAAAAAAAAAAAAAAAAAAAAAAGGAACTTTCCAAAAGAATGTGTGCAGTAACCACAGTGGTAATGTGATACCACACCACACGTAAGAGCCCTGCCTCTACATAGGGTAAGCCCCAGTCTTACCCATACACCTTTATAATTATGCTGGTCCATACTTGTGTATATCAATCCCACTTTTATTAAGACACAATGCCTTAAAAGACTTAGCTCCAAGCACACACAAGAAAAAAAAATCAATCATTTTGATGCTCTTTATGGCCAACATATAGACCATGGAGCTAAAACAGTTCATGTGCTGTGACTTAAATACAAAGTTACTTGTATTGACATGCTGATGTTGACCATTATTTTAGGAGAAACAAAGGTGCAAGCTCGACTGAAGTAAGAGATGAACTGCCTGCGCTCGTCCTTTGCTTCAGTCGGATAACTGGTCCTACTTTTAAATGCCAATATTATCTAAGTCTGTTCTTACCATGAATCAAGTCTTATTATATGATAACAAAAGAATATACCTACACACAGTTTTGCAGTGTTTTGATGTAAATGTACCAAAAGATAAGCAATTAAGTTATATTTAGTTTTAAGAGGAATAAATTCTAAGCTCTAGGTTAAATATATAATTAAGTTTATAGTTAAAAGTTGCAGAATTGTTCAGTGATAGCACTCCTCTGTGTGATATTTCCTATATGGATAATTATATATACTTTAAATGTGCTTACTTATGTATCTCAAGTTCCACCACAGACTCTAGTGCTTGTAAGATTTACATCCTCCACACAAGATCTGCTCATATGTACAATGGAGCTCTCCAGGTCTCGGCAGATATTCCTCAGTCTAGTGATTAGGTAGAAACGGGGTGCAGTGAGGAGCTAAGCAGCATTCCTCGGATCGTCCAGTAGTTCTGCTGTGTCGTCGTCATGAAAGCCTCACGTGGGCTCTGCTGTGCCGTTGTCATCCAGGCCTCTTTTAGGTCTCTGTTGTGTCGTCGTTATGCTAGCCATCCAAGTCTGTATTGCTGTCATCATGTTGGCTTATTTTATGGCCATGCATTGTTGACATCATGCAGTCAGCCAAGTCTGCTATTTTGTTACTCTTCTGATATTGTTTAAAGTCTTTGCTGTGTCACCATATTGCAGGCCTCCAAGTCTACTGTGATGTTGTTGTTCAGGCCTCAAGCCTGCAATGGCACAGTCATGCAGACAATATACTATGGTTTCTGCAGTGTCAACAAGCGGACCTCAAAGATCTGCTTTAATGTCATCAAGCAGACTGAATGTTGTGGCCTCTGCCATAACGTCGTCATGCAAGCCCTCAATTTTGCCACCCTCAGTCATACTCATTCGCATTATCATTATTAAGATGTTCATCCACATCATCACTTCACAGTGAACCCACGCAACCTTTGGTTCGTTGGTCTCCCCCTCCCTCTCCCTAGGGTGCACCTCCCTTCTACTGCTGCTTGTCAGAGAACACAGTCACACAGTTCTTGCTGTTAGTGTTTATTAATGCTGTCACTGATATCCAAGAGGTGATGAGGCAAGCACACTGCAGTGTGTGTTCTTGTAGTTTCTGGCAAGTTTGACGTTGTGATATAATAGTCACCAGTGGTCCAAAGGTTATGATTGGGTATTAGATCCCAGGTTCTTGCTCCAGCAGCCTCAAGGTTGGAAACCACCTTGTCTGCCTCACACAGCACACATCACTAGTGAAGCAGCACCAGTGGACCTGCTCACTTAACTAAACACCACCTCTCACAGGTATGTGGTGAGCAGTGTGAGGGATTGTGGTTGTGGCTATCAGCCTAGGCTGCACTGTGGTATGAATTTTACAATATCACTTGAGATCTCCTTGGTAACATCCAGCCAATCAGTGTACTCTTGGAATAATAGACAACCAATCAAATTAAGATGTATAACTTAGGCATACTCAACATTAAGGCGATCTGCAGTGATGCTGTATGGTCCGTGGCCACGAGTAAGTCAGCAGCGTACCAAGTGTCGGGTTGACAAACAATGGTGCTGCAAATAATCATGCTAAATGTGAGATTTAGTGATAGGTCCAGTCCACTCTTTCATAATGTTACTATTAATTCTCTTTGTCGCTCAGCTTTACTTACTATTTTTATCCCCACAAGAAAAAGAAAAAAAAGCACAAAAAAAAAAAAAAAAAGGAGATTGTTGTAATTTGTTTTATGAACTCAAGTCATGGTGTAGTATTTTTCCGTATTCAGTATTTTGTACAGTTTTGAAAAGGAGTATAAACAAAGTGCCACCATAAGTTTGTTTTTTGAGGATGATATATTGTAAGTGACAGAGCCCTTATATGTCTGGATATTATCTTGACCTCTAGCTGTAGTGATACTTTGGAGCCATATCAATATTATAGCTTTCAGATTAATGATCTAAATACAATGAATAATCAAGCCAGTCTGCCAAAAATCTAGACTAAGCAAGGCAGAGAATCATCATTATCAAGACTTAACTTTGCCATGTATAACAGCAATGATAGGTAGCTGTCCAACTTCCAGCTGTTCTGAAGGTCAGCTCTGATGATTCCTTGCATTTTGGTGGTGTCATACTTTCTGTGGCACTGACCAAATGTTTTCTAGTTTTTAGTGGTATGTGTAGTAGGGGTTGGGTTATTATAGTATTAGGAAAAAGTGTAAAACTGTCAAGGTCAGGTACCAGGCCAGGTACACCATTTCTGGTACTTGTCAATACTTGTCAATTTTCTCCACCTTGGTTAGCATTAGTCCCTTAATAGCAGTAGACCTGTTTCTACTATCACTGTCTGGTTGAGCAACAGTGAAGATGCTTGCTCCATGATTTTGCTTGTTAGCTTGGCCTGAAGCCTGGGTAGCGTTATCAGGGGAGCACCGTGAGAGCCGGGCACTATTCCAGTACCAGCATAGTTTAGTGTGACGAGTCAGGACCTTTGCACATGCCAGCTAATGACTCATGGTCCAGGCCCCGTGTGTGGCAGACCGATTTGGTCCTAGCCCTACGATAAAATTAGATGAGCTCGGACTTACCTGGTAGCACTGGAACTCCTAGTTTCCTTTGTCTTATGTGCAGCAATCTCAAATATGGTGTTAGTGCAGCTGTGGTAATGGTTGCCCCCAAAATAAAGGTGAACACCGTGCTCCTCTGAAGCTCAGCTACCCTAACAGTAATTCTTCCAAGATTATTTAGCCAGTTAAGATACTCGCCTTCTTTCCCTGTGTTAACTATGTACAAGAACCAAACTTTTAATTTTTGTGGTTATTATAAATGATTTACCTAGACAACACCGTGTATATTGACCGTGCTGCAAGTTGTACAAGCGTTAGATGCCACCACTGCACACTCTCTAGCTGAGAGGGATCTCTGGGGTGTTTTATTTTAGATCTAGGGTTATGTATTCTGTGTCCCAAGGTTTACCTGAGGTTAATAGTCATCTCGCATTTGCTAAGTTGTAGCTGGCGGCTACACCTCTCTTCGCAGTTGTGATTTTTGCTAGGGTGATTGTTATTCTGCCTTTAAGGAGGAACTAATTGTTAATGGTAGGTTTTATTTGATAGGTAATTATTTAGTTTGTTTAAGATTAGGTTGCATAGAATTTTTAGGGTGATGAGGTCAGCTTAGTGGCGTTTTCTCAGGAAGCCTTTGTGACGCAGGGGACGGAAAATCTGCTCAGTGCTGGTGAACAGGTTGCTGTTCTTTATCAGTGGATGTGAGACTGTTGTACATTGCAGAGTTTAAACACTTAAGGCTGAGAAAAGCATTTCCACGGCCCCATTTTCGTAAGCTTTGACATGAGGAACTTGTGCCTAAACATAAAAAGAAACACTGCTATTCAGCCAAAGGAAATTACTGCCTCCAGATGGGGGTATTTATAGCAATATTGTGTTACGTAACAGTTCCCACTCCAGTTTTGATCAACAGTCTGTGTCCACAGTGGAAAAGAACAGCACTGTTAGATTCTGGAGAACAGCCTGCCACTCAGCTCTTGGTAGTCCAGCCTGCTGCTGTGCATTTCTCTCATGAACTATGCAGGACTCACATCTAGAGTTTCCCAGTCTGACTAAAGGGCCAAACTCATTCATTGCATTCGACGAATGATAGGTGTAAGGATTTTGTTGTTGGAAACTCCGTCTCCTGCATTTATTCTCATTATTAGTGCAATATGTTATCAAAATACAAAGATCATAAAAATAATCTGATGCATAAAATTGATGCACATGTAAAACTCAAGGATGTCTTTTGGACAATCGTATGTAATGCATGATGTAAATTCATGCGCATGGATGACAGTTAAAGTGATTGCATGACATACATTTCATGCTTTAGAATGACAGTTAGTGATGCATGATAGATTCATGCTTTAGGGTGACTATAGAAGAAGCGCAATGCCTTATTCATTCCTCTTGAGAAAAAGAAGTGTAGTTGTGACATATTGCTGATCAACTACAGACTTATAACTACCGTCCTAGCCTGCGTCTTCAGTATCAAGAACTCCAAACAAGCCTTGTTTCACATCTCATGTGATAACTGGTCTTCATGATTGTTTTATTGGTATACAAAAAAAACCTGTGACAAAGTAACTGCTCGCTGCAGGGAAGCAAGGCTTGTTTGGTTGATTATATGTGCACAAGCTGTGTTTGGTGCTACGTGTGATCTGTGGACTGTTGATGGAGGACCAAAGCCTCAGTAGTTGGCCCGCTGGCATCCCAGCCCCCACCCTCACCCGTCCTCTGTGCTGTCCCCACACTGTTACCCACCCACCCACCCACCCACACTGCATGTCACACTTCCACACCGATCGGCATCAAGACACTCAGAGTGTTGCTGACTGTGTTAGTATGACTGGGGTCATTATAATGATTTTAGTTTGTCTGTGATGTAATACTGTGTTTTCTGACTAATGACTGGTGATTTTATTGTTTTATGGGTTACTATAGTACTAATGACTGAAAGACTGTTGATGTACTCAATATTGTGTGGATGAGTAATAATATATAGATAAATATATATATATATAAATATATATACTAGCACATAATGTATGTTAACTGGTATTGGAGTGTGGTTTAGTAAGAGTGTGGTTGTGGTGATGTACTGATAGTTTGGGCAGGCAGCATGACCTGGGCGCAGATGGTGCTGTGCTGGGAGTGCTACTGGACCTGAGGCCTCATCAAGGACTCTGCTCTCACACATGCCAGCTGACACCCCCTCCCTCCCCCTCCCCCTCCCGTCCCTTCTCCCGTCCCGTCCCCCTGAATTCCCGCCCTATCCCTCCAGCACATCCCACTCTTAATGAAAGAAGTCTCTCCTGTATTGGCCTTACCCCCTCCCTGTTTTCCAAACTTCTTGCGAAATGACAAGAAGAAAATGCATAGCATAAACTTTGTGCCAGATACTAACAAATGAAGCACATTCCTGGCCAGGCCTCAGGTCCTACACATCTTCCTTGCCTAGGGGCCTCACACAACTTCCTCCTCTAGAATGTAGTCAGTAGTCCTACCCTGGCATCTCTACAAAAAAAAAGACTAAGAAAGCATTTAATAAAAGATAGAGAAAAAAAAAATAAAAAAAAAGTAAAAATGTTGCCAGGTAGAGTGTATGGTGTGAGGTTCCTAAGGTTGTTATGGTTGTGAGTTGAATCCAAGTGTGATACTCCCCTCTCTGGTCAGACACAAGGGCTTCACCACCCTCAGCAAGTGCAACGTACATGTGCCTTGTGTTTGATTTGTGGTGGCTTGTCATGACACCACCCCCACCACCACCACCACCACCCCTGCTGGCATGCCCCCTCTTGACTGGGTCAACATGCCATGCAACTAGCTCATGCACTGGACCTCAGTAAACTTAAGCATAAAAATAAAGCAAAATATATAAAAAAGAAATAAAAAAAAATCATAAAATGTATAAAATGGATAAAAAAGCACAGTTCAAGTAGCAACAGCAACAGCAGAAGCTCAGCCTCTTGAGAGTGCTATCATACCCTGCCTCATTGTCATTGGAAAGTGGTAGCCGAGGGCCTACGAGGACTTCCTATTAGTGATAAGTGTGGTTAAATGCACCATAGAGCTATATGTTAATTAGTGCACGAAGACGAAGGTTGTGGTATTAAGAGGCAGCAAGTAGGCAGTGATGGCGGGCATGTGGTAATCCACAGGGCCGGTCTCAGGGAGCAGTCGACCAGGTGGCAGTAAGGAGGGCAGTGGTATGCATCAGCTGCTGTCTGGAAAGATTGAGTTGGCTAAAGGCCTGGGAAAAACTTCTGTCATAGCTACCACTGCTGGTAATGCTGTTGCTGTTGCTACTGCCACCTCTGTGTACTGTTGCTTCCAGTGCTGAACTTGTTGCCTTAAGCAAGTTGTGGTTCCTGTGTGGTGACGGCCATCCCACACCTAAATGTGCTAAGTAATTCCTGTTGTAAAAGTGTCCTGATTCCAAAGATCCTTGGAGTTCCAGTTAAGGCTTTTGGGTGATAAAACTTGTATTATGATTTTTGTACCTGACTATGTACAAGTCAAGATATTCTTTTAATATTGCTATATAGATTAAAATATACACAGTTGATTCCATGAAGTGGTAATAACTGTAGCTTAATCGAACTTGACACAAGCAGTCAAAGCGTGACTTAATCTGCAGTCGACTACTCAAAACTCTCCTCGTCAAAATAACAATAAAGCTGAGGAGTAGTTGATCTCGGTTTTGTTACCATCATGTTGGAGAGTGAGAAGTGTAATACTAGTGGGCGTTGGGTTGAAGCCTGGCGGCGGCGGTGGTGGTGGGTGAGAGAGTACGAGGTGGCTGGCCGAGCTTCCTGCCACCCTCTCGGACATCTTCCCCCTCCTGTCTCAAAATCTCATCATGACTCTAAGCCTGCCTCAAACCTGGCTTTATTGTGTGCTTATATGTAGAATAGTTGATAACCAACTTTACGATTGCAGCCATGTCACAATATTGTCACAATCCTTCTACTGACTCTCTTGGAGGGTTGATGATGAAACTTATTGCTTACTGCAGCTGCATAACCCACATTTCTTTAAGTGAGGTATAAGAGAGCCATTATGAGAATTTTTGATCCTCTGGAGGATGGGCCAGCGAGAGCCGATAAAGAGCCATGCTGGGCCACCCTCCAGCCCCCCCCCCCATCCCCCATCTCCCCCTCCCCCTTAACTCCTAACCCCCCCTCCCACCACCACCACCACCATCACCACTACCACCACCACCACCACCACCACACCACCACCCATTGCTCCATACTGCACCTCAAAGACAATTGTTGCAGCTTTGTCAACACTGAAATGCATTTCAAACTTGAGATTCCAAAGATACCATGAAGGAAGTAAAGGGTGCCATTTGTAGCAACTTGATAGGTTTATGACTTCTTGGTTTTGGTGCCAAATTAAAGTAGTAGATAACTTGGATATGATCAATAGCAAATATTTCTCTTATATAATTATAGCTTGAATGTAAGTTTTTTTTTTCTTTCTTTAGTTTAGCCTATCTGATCATGTCTTCTTGTAGGAAAATACACAAAACAATCTAGGCTGTGTTCGTTTGTCACCGATTCCAGTGTTGCTCTTAATCACCTAGATGTAATGAAGTGATGGTTGCGTTCTCGCGGTTCTCATTTTGGACATTTTGATTAGGGACTTGTAAACTGATGAGGGCATAATAGTTGTATCTTATTGATACTACCATCAAGACATATCGCACGCTCCGTGCACGTTCTCTCGAGTATGTGTGCGCGGTGGTGAACCAAAGCATTTGTTGTGTGTATTAGCATCACCCCGCAGCCGCAGTCTGATGCTGCCGTTGTGGCATCCCGCTGCCATAATGCCCCTTTCCCCCCTCTCGAATGCCGGACTCGCCCACTCCCTTCCTGCGGAGGAGGGCGAGGCTGGCGGGCCCCCTCCCGCCTCCCCTGCCCAGACACGGTGGGGGCAGCAGGTGGCCCCGGGGTCACGGGCGGCAACCTGCCATAGCTCCACCCGAGGCTAGACAGGCAAGTCTTTCCATGTAACTTATATGGTATTATCACATCAGCACCGGTAACGAGTCAGAATTTTGTATTAGATGAGTGATGTACGTTTTATACCTATATTTTTAGATGTGCAAGGCAACGGTCGTTGGTGCAGGACCTAGCGTAATATTGACTAATGCTATGCCCTGAATGGTTGTTGCAGCCAGTATTTTATCCTCAAGTAATATGAGATTGAATCACTGGTATATTATTGGCGAATTGCTCATACATGTAGAATGTGTTCAAGTCTGGTCTAAGCTCTTTTACAACAGGGAATTATCTTAGTGTCCTTGTGAGGTTTTGTTGTTGAAGTTGTAGGTGTAAGGTGATTATGGCCAGGATGTGGTCTAGGGTAGCACCGGTGGTCCGAACGTCGAGGCTTTCACTTTATATGTAAAAGAGCTTAATAGTGTCTCTCTATGCTGTGTAGTGGTGGCATCTAATACGTGACTAAGCTAAGGTAACTTACAGATATTAAAGTCTACAAAAAAAAAAGTTATAAAAATGTACTTGCTATTGTGAAGGGATGGTTTGTTGCCTGCTCAGGGTTACCACACTTAACTTCTGACGTTCATATGGTGAGGCGCTGGGCAGCACGTGTTGAGGTTACAAAAGTCCCCATGCATTGCTAGTGTGTCCTTCCAGCTAGGGCGGGGGGCGCGTTGCAGCCTCCTCGTCCAGTGAGCTTGTCTAGTCCTGAGGGTCCCGCGCCAGGTCTGCCTGACAGGCTGCTGTGGCTGCAGTGCTTGGCTGTGGGCCCTCACCCCCAGGAGGTGCCACGCTCCCACCGCCCTCCCACTACAATCCTGCCCCTCTGACATCCTCCCGCTCCTTAACACTACCTGACCCAACCTGATCACCATCCTCTTTTTATGCACCGTATTTCTTTTGGAACCCACGTGGCATGCTTGAAATGTCCATCCCTCTTCGAAGCAGCCACAGCTGCTGCAGCCATGTCAGGTGCTCCCCTTGTGCCTCTCTTGTGTGTTCAGTGGCCCCGGTCCCTGCCCGTATGCAAGCCTCAGTCTACACCGTGACAGCCGGGGCCCCCACCTCCATGTGACATGACGCGCCGCAACTGCTGCCGGGGCTGCCTGCCATCACCATCCCCCCAGAGACAACCATGTGGGTTCCACTTTTCTCCTCCGTTCACTCCTCCTCCTCCTCTTCCCAATCTCCCCTTCCCCTCTCCCCTTCCCTCTCCCCCTTCCCCCCTCCCCCCTCCCCCTCGCACCAACTTTCTCATGTACTGCCCACATACGCCCAAACGCCTCCAATGTAGCAATGAAGCCAGGAGCAATAAGGTGCCGTTTCCGCCGTCTTCTCAGCCCTGCAGCGTCTGGTAGTCAGCCGCAGTCCACAGGCTGAGGTGGTTGATCGAGTGGCCAACTATGATCCTGGTGGCCGTCGTGTGTTAGAGGATGACGCAATCAGGAGCTGGGAGGGCGGTGCTTGCGGCCTCCCCCGTGTATCCACATGTTGGTGTTGTGTTGCCATGTTAGCAGGCGGCCACAAGGTTTTACCGTGCTCACTCTGCCGCGCCAGAGGTCACTCCACACTCCACACTCCTCACCCTTCACGCCAGGCCCAGCTGGCCAGCACCAAGGACAGGGAGAGGCTGCGTGGTGGGTGGCCCGGCACGGCTGGCCTGTCCTCCCTCCCGTACCACTGCACATTCCCACGAGCTAGTCAGGGCGGGGCACCACACGACACCTCTGCCTGTGCCAGGTAGGCGGTGGCCCACGACAGTTGGCACCCCATGTCCACTTCTGCGTCAGACGTCGCAGAAGTGGATGGGCAGTATGTGGGCGGCGCCAACCCGCCCTTGGCACCTCTTGATAACCACGCCACATGATGCATATCCTAGCTGGTCAGTGTGCTTGGACAGGTCAGCGATGCTTTTAATATAATTATTTATACAGGCTTTCTTGTACTGGATGTTCCAATATGCATAAATAAATTTGGTCTCAGTGTTTACACCTAACTTTTGATTTTTATTACCCTTTGGAAATGAATTGGGTTAGAGTTCTAGCTCAGGAAGAATGCAAATTAAATAATCAAGAATTGCTCAATACCCCATGGAAATCATTGATAAAGTAAGTAGTACTTGAATTGTTTTGCATTGACATTTAAATCCTGTTCTTGCATTTTATTTGCTCATTAGATATATTTTTTTGTAGATATATAAAAATTGATGGATATAGTGAATCGTTTTGTAAAGATCACGACCTTCTTGTTCTACCTACTGTAAAGAAATGCTAATTGATTGCATATCTGGAATAACTTGTCTAAAAACAAATATTTCGAAGACAATAAAAATATGTTAAGAAAACCATACATTTTTCCATGTGATATCACCGTTATAACTATTGTGTGTGTTCCTAGTTAAGAGGGAAGGCGATACGACACTGATTTGCTAAATGTATAATAATAAAAAAAATAAACTTTAAAGTGGCATAATGGATAAGCAAAGCAAGTCACCGTCATGGGAGGGGGGTAGGGGGCTAGCAAGGAAAGTGAACGAGTGAATAACGAAGAGGAGGAGGTGACTGCAATCATCTTTCATTATAGTGTTGCATCCCATTGCCTGTGTCGGTAATGACAGGCCTTGACATTTTGTAAACCGTGTCTCGTGTCGGCAATCCACGGGGTTTTCAGTACGACGTAGGAATTGGTAAACATATTCGTTTGTAAACATATTCGTTTGACTCATATGACCTGTGGCTAGAGCGTGTGCTAACTTTGGAACATTTGACATGATAAATCGGTGTATTGTTTTATTATGCTCCGAAATCCTGTGAAATTAGAACTAATGTCGTACGGATTCTTTTGACTAATAAGGTAGCAGTCGTTACTATACACGAGCACCCAGACTCTCGCTCTCAATGACTCGTTTCCCCACATTTAAGTGAAAATGATAATTGTTGCAATTTATAGGCCGAAAACAAAATAAATATCGGTAAATGTTCAAGTTTTTCATATTCACGGAAGAGAGAGAGAGAGATCTCGAGTGACTTTGATTAAAAAGAAATGTATGAACGGGTATTTTTTTGTAGGGTTAGAGTAACGGGATAGGTTAGTCTTTCAAATATGATATGCACGCGGCAATATCAGTAATTAGTAGATCTCTTAAAACAAAATATGTATACATTCCTTATCTCTCTATAATCAAGCTGTAATCATAAAGTGAGGCTATTGGTTATTCACTTTACATTTTCTGGAGCGAAATTTCCTTATTTTGCTTGGGATAGATCTGCTAGAATGACTGACAGACGGATGTGAGATAGATTGCCAGTAAATCCTTATTTTCTTGGTAATTCATTTCAGAAATTGAAAGTCCTTAGGTTAATGTCCATGTTTGAATACCCAGAGTACTTCCGATTAAAGACATATAACTTAATATGAACAGTAAATAAGAGAATCCTTTTCTTCCAAATGAGTATTACACATTTTACAAAAATATGTCAAAAATATAAATCGTCTTTCTCCTGTGATATTTATTTACAATTCGGAGGGTCTGGCTATTTTATTTACTTTTATTTCTAGACATCGCCGGATATGTTTTATAGATTAACGATTAACTGAATTCAAACTGGGAAAAAAGTAATACCGGCATCACAAAAGCTTATTAGAACTCATTCGACAATGTCAAAGCTCAAACCTATAATGTAAGGTTAAGGAAATAACTAATGAAGACTGGAGAGTTGCGTGTATATCATTTAGAAATTGCTTGTCATGGGATCAACAAATTGAATACAACGCCATATACAGATGGAATGGTAAAAGTCTACAGACTTCAGAATTCTTATATATATTTTATTGGAAAAATTTAACTTGTTTTATTTCAAACATCTGAAGATTATTGTATTATCACGTAACCTAACTGATTACATACCTGTATTTTATATTTAAGAATGATTTCTTTTTCTCCGAATGTTTAAATACCAGGATATAATCGTCTTTTTTTTATTTCGACCTATTTTGAATAGGGATTAAATTTTACTTTCATTCTCGGCGATGTGAGATCTTAAATGTTGATTAAAAAAAGTATTCAATAGATTTAAAAAGAGTGTAACGCAAGATGAGTTCTGTGCTTCTTTGTGGTTGCTTTTCGGTAATTTTGAAAATTACAGAAGTTATTCATTTCAGACAATCAACCTTCCGACTTGTCCATAGTCATAATTTTCTGTCATGTTGAGCACAAGTTCTTATTACTTCTTATATGCACACGTCGATATACTATAAAATTGAATAGCATCATTTTTTGCATAAAAAATAAAACAAAATAAAACGACCGTTACCCCTTTATTTTCACCTTCCAGCGTTAATGATCTTAAGTACTGATTACCCAAATGACAATAGATTATTGTAGACAGCATATCGTTTGAAAACAAGAAGTAGAAAAAGATATGAAAAACACTTCATTTTCTGAAAATACACGCTACTCTTGTCATAGTGCATGTCACAAGGTTAAACAATGGCAGTAGTGGAACAAAAATAATGCCTATATGAGCTTTATATAACTATTATTATTATTGATATTACGTTGATTATTGTATTATCATTTATCATTAATTACCTCCCCCCTCTTCCATTCAACTAAAGAATCCCCCAGCCTAACACAGAATATAAGCTAGATGGCTAATATTATACATTGTATTTAAGAGCAATATGATTACACACAATAGACTCACATTTACGCATGACATAATTACATGACATCAGATGCTTACCAGAATAACCAATGGATAAAGACAACACTGAATCCTTTAATGTATTACTGATCAAGGTGTTATATAAATACACTGATTAAATAGAGTGTCAAGAATATACCTACCACTTACACTAAATAATCCCTTGGAACATCTGAATAATTTCCCCCAAGGCGTTTCAATATATTTATCTTTCCATGTTCGTATATAGGTAGAGAAATTTG
>BOPN01000022.1:242500-262500 GCA_017312705.2 Penaeus japonicus | reverse complement strand
CAATTGAATTTGAACGTAAAACAGATAAATGATGTACTAGACCCGCCTACTTTATAAGAATAAAGTCGACACTTTGGAAAGAAGTCGATGAAATGCACGTCTGAAAATAACATGGCCGACACTTTTCACATTCTCCACTTTTCTTATTTCCCACCTCTACCATTTTGCAGTTACTCTATATCACATCATGAATCAGGGCAAAACAGTCTTTTTTATACTTTACCATTGTGTGAATCACCCAACAATGCAGTTGTCTTCTGGATACATTAGTTTCCTCCCTAATGCACATGGGAGAGACAAATTACATAAGACACGTGACCTGACAAACACGTATTCCTTGTACATATATCCCCGAATAAGCATTGAAGCATTAAAAATAAGATTTCTGGGTTAACCTCTCTACATTAATTTTGCACATATGAAGTTTTTACCCTTAGATAATTTCAAAGGGGCTCGCAATCTAAGGCATCCAGAAACTGCAGTAACAAAATAAGCAAGTATACTGGATCTGCAATGGAAGCAGGAAAATTCCAACAGGACAGAATAGACCATATATATGATAATATTGCAATAATGATGATAATGATGTTGCGGCAAGGATAATGATGATAAAAACGGTAATGATATTACATCCATGATAATAATAATAATAACACGATAATGGTATTGTAGTAATGATAAAAACAAGAATAAAATTATGATGATGATACAGTAATGATAATAATAGTAAAAGGGATAATGGTGATTATTTAAATCATAATGTTAAGGATAATCATGATGACATTGCAATAATAATAATGGTGATAAAAAGAATAATCATAATAGTAATGGGAAAAGCAATAATGATGAAAAAGTTATAATAATTATATTAGTAATGATGATATCAATGATAACTAATAATGATACTAATGTTAATGATAATCATAATAAAATAATGATTATGGTAATAAGATTATCAAAATCATAATATCAATACGCACACGTACACGCATATGTACAGTTGTACACGCACACGCACACGCACACGCACGTGTGCGTGGTATCCTGACAATTAATATCAAAATGAGTAAGTCTCTCCTCTAAAAATTATAATTTTCTTTGACTAATACCTCTCAATCAAGCCCTCGACCTAAGTACGAGTCACACATATCACAGATTAAACCCAGAACAAAAAAACTTCTTACCCAACAAAAGAAAGACGTACCATATACCAAAACAAAACCAACCACACGCCCAAAACCCCCCAAACACCACCCAAACCCAAAACCCAAGCCAATCCAAAACCCCAACTCCTCTCTTACGCAACCCGGGTCTAGCGCCGAGCGCTTGTTGGTCCAGCAGGAGCAACACGGAGCCTCGAGTGAGTGAGTGAGTCGTCTCTCTCGGGCCCTTCCAGCTCAGCCACGTCCCTGAGTTCCTTCTCGAGAGCACCATGGCCACGCTAACGGAACTCGTGGACCTCGACAGCGGCGTCGCAAGCAGCGAGGCCACGCCAGAGAGCCAGACGACGGCGGAGGAGACAGCAAAGGCCGTCGGGAAGGTGGTGGAAGCGGCGGCGGCTCAGGTGTCGTCTGCTGAGGAGGAGGACGACAAGAAGAAGAAGGTGGTGGCCACGCTGCCCCTCGACGACGAGGACGACGACGAGGAGGATGAGG
Organism: Penaeus japonicus; assembly: GCA_017312705.2. Lineage (NCBI taxonomy): Eukaryota > Metazoa > Arthropoda > Malacostraca > Decapoda > Penaeidae > Penaeus > Penaeus japonicus. Next base: position 260,845 of record BOPN01000022.1, on the reverse strand, counting down.
TGGGTTGGGTTGGGAGGGAGAGGTGGAGGAGGTGGGTTGTGTTGTGTTGGGCTGGGAGGGGGACGTGGAGGAGGAGGAGGAGGTGGTGGTGTTGGAGGACGAGGAGGATGGGGTGGGTTAGTTAAGGACGAGGATGGGATGGATGGGTTGAGGATGAAGATGAGGATGGGGTGGGGTGGGGGGTTGGTGTAAGAGGGGGAGGTCAAGGACGAGGATGAGGTGGGTTGGTCTGGGAGGGGACGAGGACGATGATAAGGAGTTGGTTGAGGACGAGGATGGGGTTGGTCGTTTGTGTAAGAGGTCGAGGATGAGGTGGGTTGGTCGGTCGAGGAGGACAAGAGGAGGAGGACAAGAGGAGGAAGAGGTGAAATGAGCGAGGAGGAGAGGAGTTTGATGAGGTGGTGGGGAACCTTTTGTGTATTTTGGGGTTATTTTCTATTTGTTAAATCTTGTTCTGTTAACCCATTCACACCAGGGCTGTTCCGGCTTTGCATGGTCGCAATACCGGGGTTTTCGAACGCATAAGCCCAACGCCTCGAGATTCTTGGATGCACAAGCCGCAAACCTGGGCTGCCCGCTCGCTCACCCCGAGCGCCGGGCTTGCCCTCATATCTCATCCCGGGCGTGTGATGCAAAAACCACAAAACGTGTCATCACGTCAACTGGCTCCAATGGGTTAATGGATGACCCGTCAGGTTTTGGTGACCTTTAACCGTATCCCAACGGGCCCAGCGGTAAGTGGAAACTCCCTACGCTGGGCCTATGCAATATTGCATCGGGAATGTCACACTGGTGCGTCGCCCCGTCATCAGGCTTTTAGCCGTGTCACACGGGTGTGACGCACCGTCATCAGAGGGTTAACCTTTGGCACTACGGATGTTTGTTGACTACTTATTGTACTTACTTTTCACCTATAATTTAGTGATTTAGACCTTAAATTAACAATGTTGCAGGTTATTGTCTGTATATGTTTACTATTGATATCGGAAATCAATGCATTTAGGTTGCTGTCTGAATACCTGAAGCCATAGACACACATTAACCCATTTACGCCAGGGCGATTCCGGCTCTGAATGTTCGGAATGCAGGGGTTTTTGAACGCATAAGCCTAACGCCTTGGGATTCTCGGGTGCACTAGCTGCGACCCTGGGCCATCCGCGCCCTCAACCCGAGCGCTGGCCTTGACCAAATATCTTGTCGCTGGCGTCTGACCCAAAAACCATGAAACTTGTCAGCACGTCAGCCGGAGCGAATGGGTTAACCCCATGACGTTTAGTGTAATTTATCCCCTATGTTGCACTGCTAGGTCTTTCAATGGCAAGTAGATTTGGTTGGGCAATTGTTAATCATTGGTAAATAAATGTAATAAGAACTGGGTACACTTAGAGTAGAACTAAGGTGATGCTATTTAACAACATACAAAACATGTATTAAAAATAATCTCAAGGAGAAAGGATGTTTCGGTTAGGTCGCAGTTGCTTAACGAACACGCACATGCAGTGGCATCCATGCCTTTGGTGCTCTGCTGAAAGGGAAACTTGTTTTTAATGCATTTGTTTTTAATGTTATGCTTCTCTTACCTCCATTCACAAATTTTCCAAACCTCCGCTATGTTTGTAGTGGCAAGGAGACCACTCTACTAATTTTCTGTCAAACAGAGAACCAGTCTAAACTCTATCATGTTGGATATTTGTGGTTGAGTTTTTTTGGGGGCCTTTGTTGCAGTGCCAAAGGCCACAGTGATTGCTTGATTTATTTCTTGGCAGAAGCGGTCCTAGGTTTTCTGATAGACTTCTTTGCTGTTTACATAAATATGATATTTGTTATGTTGCATAAGTAAACATTATTAAGCAACACCCTTTGACTGCAATGTTTGGGAGACTTTTGCCATCTGGGAGCTATGACTGATGGAATGATAAAATCTATGCTAAAAGTGAGTTAAAGTTTTGCATGCACTGGAAGATTAGCTTTTATTCCCAATCTCAAAAGGTAGAATAAGTACTTAACTAACAGTAGATAGTAAATGTGCATTTCTTTTATGCCTTGGAGTAAATCAATAAAAGGATTATTTGGTGGTTTTTCATAAGGATTCAAGTAAATTTGACCTATTCTATTTCAAGTCAGTCCTATCAGCTTTACCCCCAGCTCCCTAACAATAATGGGGAAAGTGAAGGAAGTTAGGGTTTTGGATTGGGAAATAAAACTAGAGTTAGATGCTCAAGCCTGTACCATATGTGTCTGGGCTCTGGCAAGATAGAACTCAGACTGGTTTCAAACATGTTATGTCATCAGTTGCTAAAGATTCAGATTATAACCACCACCCATGAGAGCCATGATCCAACCAAAACTCAAATTGATTTTAACTTGATAATGAATTTTCTCAGCTAATCAAACCTTTCTACAGTTCAGACTGAAATGGGCAAAAATAGAAACTAAAACAAGTTGTTTTTAGTTCCACTCACCTGGTACCATTTAACCCTTTAATGACGGTGACAAGATATCATGTCAAGTGGTGGCAAGGGACGGGGACGAGATATTTCGTCGTGGCTATCCTCCTGGCTATCCTCCTGGCTGGCATGCTGGATGATCGGGCAAAAAGCACTTGGCCACGGCCAGTGCGGGTGAGAATCCCGAGGCGTTAGGTATGTGCATTTGAAATATCCTGGTGTTTCCACCATTTAGAGCCAAAATAGCCCTGTCGTTAACGGGTCAGTGGACAACTTTTCCTATGATTCTTATAGGAACACGATGTATGTGTGAATTGCGGACATTGGGAATAGCTCATGCACGCTTTGTTTAATATTGCGAATGCATTTTAGGTTTATGAACCGTTGCTTTGTTGAGCACAAGGCTGGGGTTGCAGGTGAGGGAGTGCTAGAGCCTGGAGTACCCAGTGTGCTGAGTGACTTTTGGGAAGTGACCTTTTAAAAAGGAAAAACACGGAATGAGTAATGTGGAAAAGAGCAGCATTGAAGGTTGCCAGGCTATATTTACGTGTTATCTAACAATTTACTCTATGTAGAGCTCAAAGCCCTTGATGCCATTACAATCCCAAAATGAAATAAATATAATATGAGTTTATAAATGTACAGTTGATTGTATTATACATTACTTTAGGTGAAAGACTTTGTACTTGGGTTAGGATACAGCTCCCAACTGTGTTTTTCTTTTCCAGCAGTGGAGATGTTTTAGGTTAATTGGACAGAGAGGTAGATAGGTATACTTGGCAGTATAGAAAACTTTTAATAATAGGTTGGCCAAAACTGAGACATTCCTAAAGACACAAATACTCATTTCCTTTTTTGCTGGGACTAGTTGAATGTTGATGTTTTGTATCTGTCATAAAAATTTGTGCTTTGATTTTTGTTACTTTTCTTGACCTTCTATTTCAGTGTAATAGAACATGAGAGAGAACCTTTGTTTTACCTATCACACTTTAAGTTCATTACCCAGTTTCGATAAAAAAACAGTTGGGGAAGAACATAGGAGAAATATAGAATGTAAACTTGTGTACAGTTATGTACACACATGGGTGTATTTGATGGTAGCAGAGGAGTATATACATATTATCTGTGTTCTCAGGGCTTTGGCAGGCAGCATGGTTGAGAATTATGTAATTGATGTGCTCATGATATATTTTCCATCAGTAATGGAAGTGCTATAGAAGCAGATAACAGAAATAGTCCTTATGTAGATCTGTTTTATTTTGTTAAGTTTGTTGAAATAATCTTGATTATATGTCAAAGCATTATGTATAATGAATGAGTTTGGGATTTCATCTTGTGTGATGTATCTTATGTAATCTGAATTAAGAATAGAAATGAAGATTAGATTATTTATTGTCATATCCTCAATTTAAACCATTTTGACTAAAACTCTCTCATAAGTTCTGGGAGGATTAAATGTATCCTATTATTCAAAATCATCAGTCAGAGTATTACTATATGTTTCTGTTCAAGTATATTTTTCTTTCCTTTAATGCAGAGAATGATTTTATGCTCTTAACCCTATGACGACGGTGCGTCACACTCGTGTGACACAGCCAAACTCCCGATGCCGGGGCGTCATGCCAGTGTGACGATTTCAAAGCAATATTGCAATCGCCCGGCATAGGGGACTTCGCGTAGCGAGTGCCCCGTCGGGAAAGGGTTAAAGGATTTTAATTGAATAATTTCCATTCTGTCATTCTTTGAATATTTTAATAAACTCTCTTGTTTTTAATATTATTTTCAAGTCAGTATAACTATAGATTAACTTATTGCGACTGGGTAATGTTATTTTGTGCAATTTGTAGTGGTAAAGTCGAGCAGAAAATAAGTTTTTCTTATTGAGGAAGTGCAGATGTGCAGTTTTACCGGATTTGTTATTTTCTTTATAACATTATGGAATGAAAAAACACAAATGGTTATTGTCAGTAATCATGACCAGTAGTCAGATTCATAAAACTCCCCATCATTGGTTGCATTATTTGAATGAAGGAAATTTGGAATATGTCATACAGGAATTTTGATGATAACTACACACGTATTAGTGGAGTATATCATTGGTCCTATAACGTGAGCAAAACATGTTTTTCTACAGGTGTAGTAGAAGGCATATGGTTATTTTTTATGATAAATAAGAGGATAAATAATAATGACTCTGTCTTTCAGGATTTTGACGAAAGCTTTGCCGAGAGAGTATGGGGCCTCACAGAAATGTTCCCAGAGCGTCTCCGCACGGGTAGCGCCAATGCAGTTTCGTCCTCTGTCAGTTTAGTGAAAGGTAAGTTGATTATTCATGGTCTGATTTATCAATCCTTTTTTTTTCTCTCTTTTCTTTTCTTAGCATAATCAGCAAAAGTATAAAATGATTTGGATTAAAAGCAACATATTTGTTGAACTGATTTTTAATTTTTCCAGGTGAAGTAGTTAATTTTCTGCATTGATTTCATGATTGATCAACTAAATGCTATTGGCACTCTAGGATATTTCATTCTTTGTGCTCCTTGCCATCAGATATAATCTTTATTTAAAGTGGTAATGGTTGCTTGTTATTAGGCTTTTTCTCATAGCAATGATTTTATGATTTCTAGTTTGTGATAATTGTTTGATAAGAGAAAAATGTTATAGAGTTGATTGACCTCTTGAATAATATATTTTTTTTTTATAATGATTCTTTAAAAACAAAACAGTGTCATGACATACATGACGTAGGAGCTTTGGCCTGACGACGGGCGTCCTGACGTACATGACGTTCGGGGATTTTGGATCACTGTGCTATTTTATTTTGCTATGAAAAAGGAATGAGTGATGATGGCTACTGCAGTCATAATTACTATAATTACCGTAATACCGTGCTAGCTTAACGTCCAAAACCTAGATGGCACCACTTTTTCCTAGCACCAGCAGGAGAGAGAGCCTTGAATGGCACCCATCCACGGTCTCTAGCAAGCACTATCTTTATAGAGCGATGACACACACTAAGTTGACGAACTCTTGCTCAAATGTACCGCTGATGAAGGATGTGCAGTCAGAACGGGAAGAGGAAGGTGACTCAATCCATACCCACTGTCTAAAATGTACTCCTGTGCCAATATGGATGCCTTTCACTGTGGCATTCACAGTCACAAGCACAGATTTCATTCCTCTTCCCTACCTCTTCTTGTTATCTTTATTGTAGGTGGTTATATGTTTCGTATTCGTTCATGACAGCACAAAAATACGAAAAAAATATAGTTGCCTTTTGTCCTCCCATAAAACAGCAATACTTCTATCACACTGAGTATAAAAAAAATAATGAGCTGATATGGATAATATACTACAATTTTAGTCTACTGCAGCACTGGTAGAGCCTGTCATATGGAACATATAAGTCTCTAAACTCAATAAAACACATAAAAAAACAAAACACAAAAAACGCTCTAGTTTTTCAATGAATGACTGAAAGAGAGTGGGAATATTCAAATTATAATGCTTCAAGCAGTCTCTCTTTAAAATAAAACTTATCCTGGAGGCTGGGCAAGCAAATTTATCCCCGTCTGCAATGGGTTAACCAAGCCTAGGTGTGCTATATGAGTAACTAGACTAGTCAAACTTAAACTGGTCTTTGCTCTCTGGTTTATGATTATCTAAGCATTATTATTATGCAATTATAGTATCACTAACCCGATAACAACAGGGCAGTTTTGGCTTTGATAGAGTATTTCAAATGTGTAGGCCTAAAGCCTCAGGCTATTAACCCTCTCTGGACGGGTGGTACAATACTGTACCGCTCATTCAAAAGCCCAGTGGCCGGGCGGCATAGTATAGTGCCAGCCATTTAATTGATTTAGGCCTAATAATTCGAACGCCCCGGCATTTGGACATTCAAGGCTGGAATGCCCCCGTCATGAGTGGGTTAACCCGCTCTGGCCGTGGCCGACTGCTGCGTGCACAATCAACAGGCATGCTGGCCATACAAAAAAACATGATGTAATATCACGTCACCCAGTGTTAATAGTTAACCCCACAAGACTTTCAGCAAGTCTGTTCCCCTGGCCATGTTTAGGATCTGATTTTGCAGATTTCAATAAGGCCAGTAATGGTCTTTGGCACTTACAGAGCTTGAATTTCTGCACAATTTCTGCGCCGGATAATATGCTGACGTTTCGTGGTCAGACGCAAGTGACGAGATATTTGGGCAAGTCCGGCTCTCAGGGTGAGCGGGCGGGCAGCCCAGGCTCGTGGCTTGTGAACCCGAGAGTCTCGAGGCGTTAGGCTTGTGCGTTTGAAAACGCCGGCATTACGACCATACAAAGCCAGAATCGCTCCGGCATGAGTGGGTTAAGAAGAAATCTTGCCGTTACCCCTCACATAGGAGAGAAAAGGGGGGAAAAAACAGTGGTATAACATAATAATACTACATAAGGCAACTGAATTGCATATTACGTAAAAGTATGGTGTGGGGAGGGGGTATGGATAAGAGGAAAGGATGGAGGGAGAGGTTTACCTGCATGAAATATGCCAAACAGCACCATAATTACTGTTTCACTCTTACTACAATTCATTCACAAAAAAAGGAAAAATAAAAAGACAGGGACACACAACTGTCATGTTAACTGAGGTAGAGGAAGACCTACTAGGGGATTGGTGGTATGGAGGTGGTGTGGTGGGTGTGACAAGAGGAAACTTGCCAATCAGTACCATAAGTATTAGTAGACACACTATGCGTCTCATTCATTATGAGAGAAATGTAAGAAGAAATCATTCCAGTTTATAATAGCCCTTTCACGATCTAGGTAAAAAGGATGGATTACATAGGTCCAGGTGCACCATGATCATGGTGATCAGGACATAAAGGGTTGACCAGATGACAATTGGGTGGTTTTGGCTCTGGTTTTTGAGTGCACAGGCCTAATGCCTTGGGGATGTTCACCTGCTCTGGCCACAACCAACCACCATGCTGGCCATACAAAAACCCATGACATGATATTGTGCACCTGCGGCAAGTGTTGCCACCACATGAAGTGATATCGCTTAACCTGGCGTTAACTGTACCTAACAAGGGAAATTGAGATTTAAAATCTATGGCCTATTCAGAAGGAATCCACAGTGAAGATCATGATTCTTCAAAACCACTTGCTTTTACAACTTCAAAGGGAATAGGCTCTCACTCTAATTCTTTTGATGTAAGGCTTTCTAAGATCATGCCAGAAAACAAGCAGAATTGGCAAGGCTCATGTTACAAAAAGAAAGTCAGCCTTGGTTTCTGAGATGTTTACAGCTGCCTAACCTCCTGTTTTGGTTACATTGACTATAGATCCTCATTGCCTGATGAAAGTGGGAGAGGAGTTATTGAAAGGAATTTGACCGTTTTTGGCTACCAAGGAGATGATAGGGTAGCAGCATTTATGGATTTCTTTGTTAGTCCTAATACTTGACAGAACTGTTTCTGATTTTGGATTTTCTTTTGTTTTATTTGAGATTTGGATGTTTAACTTATTTTTCGTTTCTTAAAATTTCTAGTATTATAAAAGTACTATTGATCATATTTTTTCCTCTTGTGTGCAAGATGTATCAACTTTCATTCAATTTTTAATAAAGTTATTAATATTATTTCATATTGAGAGATTAGGCTTTTATATATAAATAAAAGTTTTTTTCATGGAATTGCAAGTAAGATTTTGTCTGAACTTTTCAAAACTATCTAAATAATTGTGTATGTTCTGGTCAGAAAGCTTTCTGGCAAGAATTGGCTTGTATATTCTTTCATCATTTTTTTCAATAGTTAATAATACAGTTTACGAATTTTCATTGGCTGATGTTTACTGGTCATAGCTTTTATGACTTTGTGATACTGAGGGTTACATTTCTTTGGTAAATTTGGTTCTTGCAATATTTTGTTTTATAAGTGGATTGACAAAAGCATTGCTGAATTATGTGTTGTGGTTGCTTTATTTCTCTGTTTTTGAATGGGTACAAATACAAAGAAACATCCTGGGAATCCTACTCTCCATTTCATTAAGAAATTCTTCATGGTGTAATTCTTAACCCATTCATGGCGGATCACGTGCTTTCACATCATGGGAATATTTCGCTCCGGTCAGATGTCGTCCTATCAAGTTATGATCTCTCCCTCTGAATACACGATTTATATAGTTACGTATGTATATACACATTGCACTTGCATTTGTATAGACACAATGTTCAACTTGTCAAAGAAATGTGAAAAAAATACAAAAAATGCCTCTCAGCATCCAGTGGGCGGGAGCAGTATTAGGCAAATGAACAGCCCATTGGGAATGGGTCGATGGTCTTTGTGTCCACAGAAAAGGCTGTGATATCTAAAACAATTTTTTTTTTTTTCTCCAGTTCTATTGGGATATTGGGAAATCTTTATGAGGGTTAAATTATGGCATAACTCTGATGGTATAGTAGCTTGTCTAATTTGCAACTTCGAAGCTAAAAATGAGGTGGAGATGAGAGGCATAGGTATACATATTCTTAATTCTGTTGACTCATTTTCTCACTTGGAAATGCTGTTTTGAATATAATTGTCTCCTACCACTGTTGGCTTATTCACACCACGGTAAATTAACTAAAAAAAAGTGGTATTTCACCTTGATCCACACTCCTTGTATTGTTTGCCGCCACACTCCATTGTATTACAATTGTGTTTTTTTACTTATCAGACATCACACATCATACATCATACATCATACTTGTATATGTATTAACCCAATGACGACAGTGTGTCACACCTGTGTGGCACACCGTCGTGCCTTATGATGGGGTGACACACCAGTGTGACATCCCCGAGGCAATATTAATTAGGTTAAGAGTATCTACAAATCTAAAGGTTAAAGTTCTGAAATAGATAGTGTGGGGAGTGTGAGAGATGGATGAAGCATTAGCCAAATTACCTTTATGATATGCATTTCAATGACTTTCATTTTGTGAATTTCTAGTGTTTGATGTATATTCTCTCAAATTCAGCCTAATGAGACTTATTTACTGTATGTGTGTCCTGTTAAACAAAAGCAAAGGAAAGAAGAGAAGAGAAAAGAATTATATTAAGTATAATGTTATGTCTAAAAAAAAGTAAGTAAGAACAGCAACAATTTAGGTATTTAGAAGAACCAGAAGATGAGGGTAATATTTCTTTGAACCCATTCGCACCGGTTGACTTGCTATCACGTTCAATGGGTTTTGGGTCAGACGCTGGCAACGAGATATTTAGTCATGGCAGGCGTACAGTGCTCGCTCGTGGCTAGTGCGCCCGAGAATCTCAAGGCGTTAGGCTTATGCATTCGAATAACCCGGCATTCCGACCATTTAGAGCCGGAATAGCCCCGACGTGAATGGGTTAAATGGTATTTCTGTGTTTTCTGTCTTTCTCTTACTGTGGCTGTGTTTCATTTCAGGTGATGTTATTTGAGTCACTTGGAAGATCTGGGATAAAAAAAAAGAAGGAAAATGAGAAAGAAAGAAAAAAAATACTATGTAGACTTATGTGTTTATGCTTCTGTTTCTTTTTCTCCGCAGGTGCTTATGATCTTAGCCGACAGGTTGTGTGGATAGCAGTGAGTACGTCAATCCTCCTGTTTGCTCCTGTAATGTTCGAGATAGAAAGACTCAACGTAGAAGAGATGATGAAGCAGGATAGAAACAGGGTGAGTAACTAATATGTCGATAACACTTCTTTTCAGAATGGTAGTTGGAGTAATCATTGGTAATTCGCTGCTGGGGATCTTTAGTTTGAGGAATCGAGTAATGTATTGGAACATTGCTGGAAAATTGGCTGTGATAGGAATTTTTAAGTATTGTTGTGACTATTGTTTTCAGTTTGAATCTGAAAATAGGTAAAAAAAAAATGTATATTCATTTATAATACCATGATGCTTATTTTAATTCTTGGCCACACGCAGGCTGCTCATGGCAGTGGAAAGAAAGTGCTGCTTTAAACTCAGCTTGAATATGCTTTGCTAATGATGGTATTGGGGTATTGATATATTTATTCCTTTGGGTTATTATGCAGTGGTTGCAAGTGAAGGAAGAAAAGAGTAGAAAATCCTTGGCATAGTTGATATGTTTATACACAAATTTTTTTTTTTTTCTTTTTTGTTACCTTGCTGGGCAACAACAAGCAGAAGTGGGTGAGGATGTGTCCATTTAGTTCCCTCCACTAGCCACCAACCACCACTTCAGCTTTCACCTAAGAATCTCATACTTCCTGAGAGAGAGGAGTTTAATTGTTAATCCTCCAGCCATTATTTTTCACACCTTTGTCCATAATTAGAGTTTACAACTCCACTCAAACTTCCTAGAATAGGTTGCAAGAAGCTGACAATCCCCCCCAAAAAAATCCCTTGCTCTAACTCATTTGATGAACATCCAGATTGGTTATCTACCAATTCAAAACATCCATAACTTGCATTATTATATTGCAATTTACTGATGAAGCAAGAGAGATTTGGTACCCTGTAGCAGACTTCACCAAGGACAGACCCATTATTGATGAGGCTGTTTTGGCTCAAAATTGTCTAAATGCCGGTGTATTTCAAATGTATAAGTCTAACACCTTGGGCTATTTGCCTGCTCTGGCTTTGGCCAAGTGCTATGCGCCCGATCACCCAGTGGACTGGCAGATGGAAAGCCATGGCAAAATATCTCGTCCCCAGCGGCTGATACTGCTACCACTTGACGTGATATCTTGTCACCTGCCATTAATGGGTTAAACATTAATGGGTTAAACATTAACCCATTCACGCCGGTTGACGTGATAGCACGTATTGTGGTTTTCGTGTCAGACACCCTGGACGAGCTATGAGGGGAAGCCGCGCGCTCGGGTAGAGCAAGCGGGCAACCCAGGCTCATGGCTTGTGCGCCCGAGAATCTCAAGGCGTTAGGCTTATGCGTTCAAGAACCCTGGTATTGCGACCGTGCAAAGCCGGAACGGCCCCGGCGTGAATGAGTTAAATGATATCTGATCCTTCTTTGCTGAAGAAGTAGTACCCAGAGCCCTGTTTCGTCTTTGATATGGCACTGGGTTTTAGATAGCTCATGACATTGGAAACCCTTAGATCTGCAGCCACAATCACCAGAACATTCCGCTCTAACAGTTTCTTTCTATATATTTCTCATTTTTTTTATCATTGTCAGCTTGTGACCAATTCTGTGTAGTCTTGGTGGAGTTGAAAGCACTCGCAATAATGAATCATGTTATCTGAAGGTGACATGTATTTTAACCCATCCCCGACGGGGGAATTCTAGCCTTGAATGTCCAAATGCCGGGGCGTTCGAATTATTAGGCCTAAATCAATTGAATGGCTGGCACAATACTGTGCCGCCCGGCAACTGGGCTTTTGAATGCGCGGTACACATGCTGTACCACCTGTCCTGTGTGGGTTAACTCCTCTGTCTCTGAAAGCATGTATCTTACTAGAAGGAACTAATTCAGTGGTTGGTTTTCAGGGGCTGGCACTAGGTGGACATGTCATCACACACTGCTCTCATGATGTTACGTAGCCGTGCAGCTGGAAAGTTGAAATTGAATGCACTGTAATCTTTTCATTTGAACTGAATATGTGATACATTTTTTGCAGCCACCTAAAGTAGCATTTTTTATTCTCTTGCTGTTTTTGATTATGAAACTAACTAGTTTTTGATAATGCAAGGTTATCATTAAACTATATAGTTGAAGGATCAATTTCTGTTTTGGGTTTACACACAAACTTTTTTTTTTTCTTCTTTTTTTTTGTTTCATGTGTTTTACTCATGGGCTATTCGCCTGCACTAGCAGTGGCCAAGTGTTATGTGCCTGATCACCTGATGCGCTAAAAGAACAGCCATGACAGAATATCTCGTCCCCGGCCGCTGCTACTGCCACCACTGGACGTGATATCTTGTTGCCTGGCATCAATGGTTTAAGATTAAAACAAAGGGTTCAAATACCTTAACATAATATGCATCTTTATATGATTATAGAATACGTGGCTCTGAGAAATAGAAAAAAAAAAATTGTGATGCAGTAATAATAAGGCAAGACCATAAGAGCAAAACTGCCTTTATCGCAGCACCTAATTCCACGCAACGATCCCGGTAAGGAAGATACCTAATTTGTTTTTGTTTCTTTCCAGCTTGTTCTTGGCCCAGGCTCAGCGATGTCTGGTGGACCCCCCGCAGCTCCGGGACTCATGCCACCCCCTCCTACACGCTAATGCTGCTAGCTTCTCCTCCCTTGTGCTCATCAACTCCCTGTTGTTATTATTTCTGTAGACTCCGTATATGGCTGTGTGGAAGTATGGAACTGTGGAGACGCCAGTTGAAGCTATTTAAAGTTCAGAGGAAAGAAAGCAAATTCAGTCATTCGTGAAGTTGTCTGCGACCATTAAATTTGGAACTGTCGTGGGAGTGTATCGAGTCGTGTGGCCGTTAGAAAGATGTAAAATAAACTGAAACCGTACAATGCATCGGACCAACCATTATACGTAGCTTTTTTTCCATGTTCTTCATGCAATTTATGTTTGAAAGTGTACCATTGCAAAGTAAATGTCTGTTACATGTATAGTGTTATACTTTCCTTTACAGAGGAAAATCACTCCAAAAGTGATGTTTACTACACTTCATATTGATATGAATTTATTTACAGGAATGGCATATATGTATAGTAAATTTATGTATGTGCAGTTGCTTCATTTGTACATATGTGAATAAACATAACCTATTTTTAGGTGTTATGTTACTGTATTTATACTGAAAAATCTTAAAAAATGTCCAGGTTTGATGCCTGAATGTACTACGATGATTGGTAGATAGACTGACTGTAGATTGGTAGAGGTGTATTTACTTGTATTCTTTTGAAATGGAGAAGTAGACCTGGACATATGATATATGTTACAGATTTTTTGTATAAAAAATTGATCGGAAGAGATGCTGTTGTAACTACTGCTTCAAGGCAATAAATTTGAAAAGGGACTTTGCTTATTTTTCATCCAGCCAAGAAATTTACTGCTTTGGTGATATGTTTTTCCCTTCTTGTTTGCTTTTTTTTTGTGAAATGTTCTGTTTTACGGATTTTATGAAATTATTTTACTGTAGAATATTAAAGGGTATTGTAGATATTGACCTAACAATGTAAACATAATTCTTACATAAATCTGTTGCTTGTTTAAGAAGGAAGCACTTCCCCAGAATATATTGTTTATCAAGATCAGTTCTGGGATTTGTGTTTCTCAAGAAAACTATACATGAAGTATGTTGCTTGATTAAGCCACTGATATGTGTAATGTCCACAATGGTTTTGTATTATTTTTTTATACACAGATAGTTCTGTAAGTGCTCGGTCACCAAGAAGTCCATTAGTTAGCCTACTTGACCTCAGCTGTTTACCCCCTTCTTTGAATTTTTTGGAAAACATTTTTATATCTATTTGTGTAATTTTTGGAGAAGTCTTACCACCATTGTCATGGTACGAAGGGATATTTAGCTGGAATTCTGTATGCACTGTTTTCGTTGCATCTCTAGTCAACAAAATCTTAACCCAGCAACTTAACTGGGCCTCATGATGGGAGCCCTATCTAAGTGGGGACATTCCTCCCCCGAACTGGGGATCCCTTGTTTACGAGCACTTCATGCTACTTTATTGGAGTTTTTTATTTGTGTATGTATATATATGTGAATATTGAATATGAGAAGAAAAGTCATAGCTATGGATGATTAGTTGAAGAAATATATACAAAGTTGTAGGAGCTCACAGGCGTTTTATGAAATTTAACCCTTGTTATTAATGGTATGCTGATAAAGAGAATAATAATGTTATTGAAGATAATGTTATTAACAATAAGGAGGGTAATAGAAATAAAACTCTTTTTTTTTTCTAAAGATTTAAGGAATAGCTGAAGTTATGTAGACCAATGAAATAACTCCTTGGCGATAAAGTGCTTGGGGAATTATCTATATTTAAAAAAAAGGATAAAAGAAAGCCATAGTGAATGGTACAGGGCCTCATCATCATAGCTAAAGAGTATACATTATACATTAAAAAAGTGGATTACAGATTTTCTTAAACTTTGTACTGAATATATTCTCAGAAATCCCTTTTATAATTAACAATAGCTTCAGAGAAATAAAGCAGATCATTATAATGACTAGTAATGGAACACCACTATCATAACTTTTCTTTCCAATTCACAATGCTTCTGAGACATGATTGATCCTTCAAGTTTCTTGAAATATCATGATCACTTTCTCGAACCTTGGAAAGATTTTCTTTTATGAACTGGTTTTTATTTTCGTGCCTCTAAACTATAATAAAGATAAGTGAAAAGTATATGGGTGGGAGGGCAACACTAGAATTATCTTTTGATGTGATTATTGATGTTAGAGAAAGTGAGGATGAAATGATAAATGGGGTTACAGGTAAAATTTGATAGACACCATCATATTGGGGAAAAGTGTGTGAAAGTGTTACAGGAAATATGAAATGTGTTTGTGATACTCGGCAGGAAGGAGTTTTGCTGGAATTGCTTGAGAAAGCAGTGATAATAAACAGCCATGAGACTGATTTCAGACAACTAATTAATGTAAGAACTTGTTTGATTAAGTGAAAATGTTGAAAATGAAATCTAAATACAAAGTTTGAAGCGACATGAATAAAATGAGTATATTTTATGAGATGAGAAATTGTTTTAAAAAACAATAGATAAAGTAAATAATAAAAGCAAAGAAATTAAGTTTTAAGTTTTTAGTTGCAAATGATGGAAAGTGCAAATGAAAAACATAGAGAGGGAATGATCAAAGGCAACCGATAGTTATCAAAACTTTCAACTTTCATAAATGTAAAGTTGATCTTGGAAAAGTTCCAAATTAGTCTAAAAAATAAGAATGTGAATAATCTATTAATCATTGAAGAGATAACGTGCATAAATCAAGAATCATTAGCAGTGTACATAAAAAAGTTATTTTTATACGATTTTATAATTTAATTCAGTTTCATTAATTTGTGATTTTCATTATTTTTTTCCATTACCACTGTCATTCTTAGTATGATGATGGTGGTGATAGTGATGATGATGATGATGATGATGATGGTGATGATGATTATGATGAGGATGATGAGGATGATGATGATGATGATGATGATGATGATAATGATAATGATAATGATAATGATAATGATAATGATAATGACAATGACAATGACAATGACAATGACAATGACAATGACAACGACAATGAAAACAAAACTACAACGATAACGAAACCACCACTGCAATTACCAACATAACTAACATAGCAACAAAAGACGTCTCTATCATAAACACAACCACATAACCAGCATACCAACATATACTCCTTTTCCTAAGTCCATTTCAGTATCCCTTTTATTATATCTTTTCCATCGTTGTGCCTCTGCCACTCTTTAATAAATGTTTGCAAAAGTGTGGCGCCAGAGTGACTGAGTTGATAATCATGTTTCATAATCGTGTTATTCTCGACATGTTGTTTGCCGTGGGAACATACATAACATATATATGTAGAAATCGGGAGTGTGAGGTATGTGGTTGGTTTGACGGGAGTATGATGAGGTATGTGGTTGGTTTGGCGGGAGTATGAGGTGTGTGGTTGGATTGACTCGGTTTGGCGGGAGTATGAGGTATGTGGTTGGTTTGGCGGGAGTATGATGTATGTGGTTGGTTTGAAGGGAGTATGAGGTATGTGGTTGGTTTGGCGGGAGTATGATGAGGTATGTGGTTGGTTTGACGGGAGTATGATGAGGTATGTGGTTGGTTTGACGGGAGTATGATGAGGTATGTGGTTCGTTTGACGGGAGTATGAGGTATGTGGTTGGTTTGACTTGGTTTGTCGGGAGTATGGGGTATGTGGTTCGTTTGACGGGAGTATCATGAGGTATGTGGTTGGTTTGTCGGGAGTATGATGAGGTATGTGGTTGGTTTGACGGGAGTATGATGAAGTATGTGGTTGGTTTGGCGGGAGTATGAGGTATGTGGTTGGTTTGACGGGAGTATGAGGTATGTGGTTGGTTTGGCGGGAGTATGAGGTATGTGGTTGGTTCGGCGGGAGTATGAGGTATGTGGTTGGTTTGACGGGAGTATGAGGTATGTGGTTGGTTTGGCGGGAGTATGATGAGGTATGTGGTTGGTTTGACGGGAGTGTGAGGTATGTGGTTTGGCGGGAGTATGAGGTATGTGGTTGGTTTGATGGGAGTATGAGGTATGTGGTTGGTTTGAAGGGAGTATGAGGTATGTGGTTCGTTTGACGGGAGTATGAGGTATGTGGTGGGTTTGACGGGAGTATGAGGTATGTGGTTGGTTTGACGGGAGTATGAGGTATGTGGTTGGTTTGGCGGGAGTATGAGGTATGTGGTTGGTTTGGCGGGAGTATGAGGTATGTGGTTGGTTTGGCGGGAGTATGAGGTGTGTGGTTGGATTGACTCGGTTTGGCGGGAGTATGAGGTATGTGGTTGGTTTGACTTGGTTTGGCGGGAGTATGTGGTTGGTTTGGCGGGAGTATGAGGTATGTAGTTGGTTTGACGGGAGTATGAGGTATGTGGTTGGTTTGGCGGGGGTATGAGGTATGTGGTGGGTTTTGTTATGTTGGTTTGGGTAGGAGTGTGTGAAGTATGTGGTGGATTTTGGTATGTAGTTTTGGGTGTGAGGTCTTAGGGGTTATATAGTATATGGATTTGGTGTGGCGGGTTGTACAAGTGGAGGTAAGTATGAGGTATGTGGTATGTATGAGGTATGTGGTAAATATGAGGTATATGGTATGTGGTAAGTATGAGTTATGTGGCATGTGGTAATTATGTGGTATGTGGTAAGTATGAGATATGTGATGAATAATATGTTGTGATTTAAGGTAAGTATAATGTATGTAGCAGACAGAAGTATGAAGTTTTTTTTTGCTCAGTGGAAAAAGGCATATAAGGTAAGGCCAATGGTGACGGCAGGGTAAATATAGTGTATATGATGTGGTGTTATGGTGCATAAATATGGTGTGTATCTATGAGAGTATTTGGGCGAAATACTCAAATATGGTGAGGTGTTTGTATAGTGATGCCTTGGGTATGTTGGTAATTGAAAAAAAGAAAATCTAATTATCATATTACGGTGTGGTGATATATGTGCACTGTAATGACGTGAATAAGTTAGTGTATTTGAATGAAATAAAAATACGGTGTGATGTATGGTGAAAGTGTACATACATAGTCTGAATGAGAGAGAAATATCGTATTGTTTAGGCATCCGTTTATAGTGCATATCCAAACGAAACAAATATGATGCCGTGGTATAGTGTATGAGGGTATGTATATCTGCATGGCTTGGGCGTGGGGAGCGTGGCGAGTCATGGCGAGGGCGTGCGGCGAGGCTAGGGCTGGGCGCACGAGCAAGCAAGATGGGCGTGACTTGACCACACATGCCTCCACGGTCGGTCCCACACACTTTCCCATATTTTCAACAGTTGCAACACTTGGACAGCGTGGGATAATGCAAGCAAAGTACAGAAACAACATACGGAACAAACACCATACAGAAATATACTTTATGTTGTGTGTGTTCTGAATTATATTTATAAAACGTGTTTCGCTGCGAGCACGTGTTCTGATCGGAGGCGGGGGGGGAGGGAGAGAGAGAGAGAGAGAGAGAGAGAGAGAGAGAGAGAGAGAGAGAGAGAGAGAGAGAGAGAGAGAGAGAGAGAGAGAGAGAGAGAGAGAGATAGGGAGAGAGAGAGAGAGAGAGAGAGAGAGAGAGAGAGAGAGAGAGAGAGAGAGAGAGAGAGAGAGAGAGAGAGAGAGAGAGAGAGAGAGAGAGAGAGAGAGAGAGAGAGAGAGAGAGAGAGAGAGAGAGAGAGAGAGAGAGAGAGA
>BOPN01000022.1:227500-237500 GCA_017312705.2 Penaeus japonicus | reverse complement strand
GCTCGGTTGCAATAGACGATCTGCGGAAGTTGGTGATGACAGTCTTCAACCTTGAGACAACCATGAGATAAGGATGAGGGTGATGGCAGGGGAGAGGGAGGAGGGGGAGGAGGAGGAGGAGGAGGAGGGAGGGAGATAGGGGGAGGGAGAAGGGGGAGGGAGAGGGAGGAGAGGGAGAGGGAGGAAAATAGGGAGAGAGAGGGGAGGGGAGAGGGAGGGAGATAGGGGAGAGAGAGAAGGGGGGGAAGAGGGGGAGAGAGGGGAGAGGAAGATAGGGGGGAGGGAGAAGGGGGGAAGAGGGAGGAGGGAGGGAGAGAGAGAGGAGTGGAAGAAGGAGAGAAAGGAAGGGAGAAGGGAGAGGGGGGAGAGAGGATGAGGGGAAGAGGAAGATAGAGGGAGAGAGGGGGAAGAGGGTAAAAGATAGGGAGAGAGGGAGGGAGAGGGAGGAATAGAGGGAGGGAGATGGAAAGGGAGAGGAAGATAGCGTGAAAAGTTGACGGGTGGGAAGGGATAAGGGGAAAGGAGGGGAGCGGGGAACGGAAATAGAAAGAGGAATAAATATCTATCTATCTATCTATCTATCTATCTATCTATCTATCTATCTATCTATCTATCTATATATATATATATATATATATATATATATATATATACATAAGAGAAAGAGAAAAAGATAAACACAGAGACAACCAGACAAACAGACAGACAGAGTGACTAGCAAACAAACAGACAGAGAGACAGACAAAGAGAGACAGAAAGAGAGAGAGAGACAGAGACAGAGAAAGGGATGAAGAGAGAAGCCAAGATAGGAGAAGAAAGGACAGATAAACAGAAGGCGAGGGATAAAGTAAAGCGAATAAGGAAGGCTGAGACAGAGAACTGAGACGTAGATCAGCGAGAGGGCAGAGCGAGAGAGGCAATGAAGAGGAAAGATGGAGGAGAGATAGAGAGGGATGAAAGAGAGAAAAAGATATGGAAATCAGATAGCAGGAAGGGAAGAGGGGGAATCGAGAGGTGCGTGGGGGTGGGGGGAGGGGTAAGGAGTAAAGAAAAAGGGAAGTACAATGTGATAAAAAAGGGAGATGGTAATAATAACAGGGAGGGATTGAGGGAATGGGTGATAAAGACGGAAATGGAAGAGTTGGAAGGTCGAGTTTTCGATACGAAAGAGAGAGAGAGAGAGAGAGAGAGAGAGAGAGAGAGAGAGAGAGAGAGAGAGAGAGAGAGAGAGAGAGAGAGAGAGAGAGAGAGAGAGAGAGAGAGAGAGAGAGAGAGAGAGAGAGAGAGAGAGAGAGAGAGAGAGAGAGAGAGAGCGAGAGAGAGAGAGAGAATGAGATTGAGACTGAGATTGAGATTGAGATTGAGAGAGAGAGAGAGATAGAGAGAGAGAGAGAGAGAGAGAGAGAGAGAGAGAGAGAGAGAGAGAGAGAGAGAGAGAGAGAGAGAGAGAGAGAGAGAGAGAGAGAGAGAGAGAGACAGAGAGAGAGAGAGAGAGAGAGAGAGAGAAAGACAGAGAGAGACAGAGTGAGACAGAGAGAGAAAGACAGAGAGAGAAAAAAACACAGAGAGTGAGAGATAGGAAGAAAGAGAGAAATAAAGAGAGAGACAAGACAGATAATACAAATTTGATATTCTACAGACATCAAATATTAATCACTCAAGATTCCGGTACGCAAGAATAACGACCTCTATGGGCATAAGCAAAGATAAGAACAAAACCAGATTAATAAAAAAACATTGTCATAAACACAACAATTCCCATGTTATTACATTAAATAACAATTAATTCGAAAGAAGATGATAACAACCATACCACAAGATCTTATCAAGTACAACATATCATGACATTAAGACCGATGGTAATTTTGATATCCCGTATAACAATAAGGACAGATACGATTAAAATCTTACGAAGGTTTATGCAAAAGAAGAAGAAGAAGAAGAAGAAGAAGAAGAAAAACGATAATCAAAGTGTTCAAAAAGTCTTACCACATCTGTTCTGGTCTTGGGTTGTTCATACATCTTATCTGTTGAGTCTTATCTACACTTTCTTTGTTTTGTGTTGCTATTATTACTCTGTTTAGACTTTCTAAAATTCATATTTTTTCTGTTTTTGGAATTCTTGATATTGGTTGTTTGTGTTTTGTAGATTTTTTATATTATCTTTTCGTGTGTGTGTGTGTGTGTGTGTGTGTGTGTGTGTGTGTGTGTGTGTGTGTGTGTGTGTGTGTGTGTGTGTGTGTGTGTGTGTGTGTGTGTGTGTGTGTGTGTGTGTGTGTGTGTGTGTGTGTGTGTGTGTGTGTGTGTTGGGGGTGGTGGTGGAGAATAGGCTGTTAGGTATGATATCTTGTTTTTTTTATCTTTTTTATTGGTCAGATGTATCATCGAGGATATGCTTTGGGATAAAAAATATGGGATAAAACATATGTTTTCATGCAAATAAATCTATATTTCTCTCTCTCTTTATCTATCTATATATGTGCGTGTGTGTATAAACATACACACACACAGACAGACACACACACACACACATCTCCATCTCTCTCTCTCTCTCTCTCTCTCTCTCTCTCTCTCTCTCTCTCTATATATATATATATATATATATACATATATACAAAAATGGCATAAGATCTCACCAGATATATGACTGTCCTAGGACCTACCTGCATCCGCAAATGGCAGAGTATGTGATGCAATTCCCCAGAATTTACTCTCGAAGATTCCTCGATCTGACAGGATGACTTTGCACGCAGAATCATTTTCGCAACTCTAATCTCTTAATTTGTTTATCCGAAGTTCTTGTATTCACGTGATCGTTTTAATACTTGCGGTACAGGTATTTTCACTTGAGGTTTGTGGTTTAAGAAGAAGAAAAAAGAAAAAAAAAAAAGTGTGAAATTTTCTTTTCTTCGCTTTTTATGGGGAAATTCTCGTTGTTGTTGTTGTTGTTTTTGTGTTTATAAATGGCAGTTTTGTTGCAAGACGTTGCAAGAGCTGTCGATTCGTGGGAAGATCGCAAGTCTTTTGCTAAGAGCTTTGTTAAATTTATTGGACGAAGGTATAATTATCAAGTCGCTGAATATTTTATATAACATTGGTCTTCTGCCTGTGTGCTCACGGGGTCGCCATGTTGGATAGGGGGGAGGGGGGAGAGGGGAGGGTGAGGGGGGGTGAGGTGGGGGTGAGGAAGGGGAGAGGTGGGGGAGAGGTAGGGGTGAGGTGGGGGAGAGGTGGGGGTTAGGTGAGGGAGAGGGGGGTGAGGTAGGGGAGAGGTGGGGGTGAGGGGGGGGAGAGGTGGGGGTTAGGTGAGGGTGGGGGTGGGTGGGGGGGAGACAAAGGACTCCATTATTCGCCGCTTCTGAGAATCCACGACTAACCTGAAAAGGCAAAAATTCACACGTAAACAAGGACGACACCGCGCTCATGTATATATATATATATATATATATATATACATACACACACAGACACACACACAACCACACACACACACACACAAACAAAACACACACACACTTACTTACACCCTAACATATTATCCTCACACCAGTGTCAGCAGATGTCATGAGCGTCCAAAAACAGTGCCACCAAACAGTGCCTGATTCCCCCCACCCCCCCCTCAGCCTCCTCCAAAATTATCTTAACCCATGCGCCTCTAACCTCCGACCCCGCCAACCGACCGTCCGTTAGGCCCGCGGTCTCTAACATAAATTCCTCATCCCGGTCGCCCAGAAGCCTCGAGGTGTCTTGGCTTCCCGCGTCAATAATGGATGTTCGAATGCATTATATATCCTCTTGGTATTTTGCTGTAGAGGGAGGTTAAGAGAGCCTTACGTAAGACAAAGGGGAATGGAGATGAGGGATGAGGAGGAGGAGAAGAGGAAGGGAAATTAGGTAGATGGAGTAATGTTATAATAATGGAAAAGGGAAAGAAATAGAGAAAGAAATGAAAATTATGTGGTTATAGTATTAGTAAATATAATGAAGTAGAGGAGAAAGGTGGAGAAGGAAATGAAATAGAAATAACAATTACAAAATATGTAAAGATAAGAAAAAGAATACAAACAAAGCTAAATAGCCAAAAGAGGACAAGAGAAATGTCCATCAGAAAGACGAAATAAATCTATTTCTCTGCAAGATTTTTGAGTCAAAATCAAACCTCGAACCTAAAAACATTAACAATGATACTCACACTCCTAGTGACTTTGTGGTATTAGAAGAAGTATACTTAGGGAACCTCATGACTAAAGAAGTGTTCAAAAGTAGGCAAATGTGCATCAAAATAAAAAAAAGAAAGAGAAAAAGAAATAAAAAAACATATAACAAATAAAGAATCAAAATCTACCTTTTCGTGTCTAGACTTAACCTAACGATCTTTCATGACGTCATGCACTCAAAGTCCGTCCTCCGCATGCGCAGTCACAGAAGAACCTCACGTAAGAACATTCTGCATTTGTTCACAGTGCAAGAACCAGCCTTTCCTCTCCCATCCTTCTGCAACGCTGAGAAACATGAGTGCAATCAAATACTGGCTCGCAATTACGCCATTAATTAGTGTCAAATGAATCAAAAGGTTTATTTTGCGACCAATTAATGATGAAATTGGGAACTGGCATCTGGCTGCAGGTGCATCCCCCCCCCCTTCCGCCATTTTGATAAAAAGAAGAACATTTCTAAGAATACGTGACTAATACTAATACTTTTGAGACGTTGAAGTACGATAAGGAATAAGATAACCAGTTATAATACAGAAAAGAAAGAAAAGAAAGGAAAAAAAGAGAAAAGAAAAAGAAAACGGAAAAAATGTCGTTACAGACAAAATTTCAAAAATTCTCAACGAAGTAATATATACATTCGACTGAATTTCTGTCCCTGAACAGTACAAATTACAATCACAGTTACGTAAGATTTCAAAGTAAAATACAGATGACAGTTTATTGTAATCCTACAGTAATAATGAACACGTCAACATATGAATCATCATTTTCTTTTTTTTTTCAAACAAGATTTTAACAGATACGTTTTTGAAAAATGAATTGCTCGAGGCCTGTTATTTTTTTTTTTTTTTTTTTTTTTATTGAAGCTAAAATGGCGAAATGTCAAAAGTGAAAAACAAACTTTAAGAAATTTGTTATCGGTGTTTATATGGATCGCTTTCATAATGACTTTGGAGTATAAAGAAATAACTGATGGACTGAAGGAGAGGAATAGACAGATAGAGAGAAATAGAAGGATTATATGGAAAGAGAGAGAAAGGAGAGAGAGAAAGAGAAAGGAGAATGAAATGAGAGACGGAAAGGGAGAGAGAAAGAGAGAGAGAGAGAGAGAGAGAGAGAGAGAGAGAGAGAGAGAGAGAGAGAGAGAGAGAGAGAGAGAGAGAGAGAGAGAGAGAGAGAGATAGTAATAGAGATAGAGATAGAGATAGATAGATAGAGAGAGAGAGAGAGAGAGAGAGAGAGAGAGAGAAAGAGGAAAAGAGAGAGAGAAAGAAAGATAGATAAAGATAGATAGATAGACAGACAGAGATTGATAGATAGAGAAGGAAATAATACGAAAAAAAGAAAGAAAGATAGAGACACAGAGAGACAGAAAGAGAGAGTGAGAGAGAGAGAGAGGGAAAGGGAGACACGGTTGTGCTTGAGCAAGTGGAATAGGAATGGATGAAGAGAGAAAGAGTGTTTGGCTAAGTACAGGGAGAGCTTATGTACACAGAGAGAGTGTCAGAGGAAGGGTAGAGAGTGCCGGGCTAAGTGCTCTGTGCTGAATTCTCGTATATGATTTTCCTCTTTTGCTGCACTCAGTTTAACATAACAATATTAGCTGCGGGACCAAGTCAGCAGTCGTTTGAAATAAAGTCTGTTAACCTTGATGCTTTTTAAGAAAAATTTATTATGGAATAATTTTGTAGGTTAATATCCCTCTTTGTAAACAATTGCTTATTCTCGAAGCTTTAGAAGGTCAAAGGCAAACGGAGGTGTAGAGTAAGAGTTATATGGTAATGCAAATATATAAAGATATATAGATAGATTGATGAAATAATAGACATTAAATGATGAAAATTTATACCATTCATATAGGTATGTATTCGATAAATATACAGTGCTCTTGCAGGTATATCAAACGCACGCAAAACACACGCACATACGCAGAAATATTCACAAACACAAATGTACACATAACCCCCCCCACACACACACATCAAAAAAGAAAAAAAGAGAAGAAAAAAAGACTAGGATAAATACAAAAAAGACACCCTCCCCCCCCCCCAAACACAGCCACACATAAACAAACACAAAAACACACAAACAGTCAGACACACACAGCCACACATAAACAAACACACACACACACAAACAAACACCCACACACATAAACAAACACACACACATAAACAGTCAGACACACATACATAAACAAACACAAAAACAAATAAACAGTCAGACACACCCACACACATAAACAAACACACATATATCGTTTAGCGAAATATAAATTGTCCAGATGAGACGCTCTCGAGTATGATCACGGCCCGGCTCCTCATAAATGCTTTTATCATGAGAGCCTTCCTATTTAAGCCTAAAAAGCTGCTCTCATTTGCAAATATTTTTCTTCTTTATTGATCATTTCGCACTTTATTTGCATACGTCTTGGAACCAAACTTATGGCTGTATTATCTTTATGCTGATGACGCGACGCCATTTTTTATTTGAGGGGTGGGGGGATGGGGGGAGGGGATAGGGGTGGTTGAGGGAATCAGCTGATAGTTAAGATGGAGGGGGTGGGGGTGGGGGTGGGTAGGGGAGGTGTGGATGGGAGTGGAGGGAGGGGGAGGGGGTGGGAGTGGAGGGAGGGGAATGGGGGTGGGAGTCGAGGGAGGGGAATGGGGGTGGGAGTCGAGGGAGAGGGAGGGAGGAGGGAGTGGAGGGAAGGGAATGGGGGTGGGAATGGAGGGAGGGGGAGATGGAGGAGGGAGTGGAGGGAGGAGGAGGGAGTGGAGGGAAGGGAAGGGAGGGTGGGAGTGAAGGTAAAAAATGTGGGAAGGAGAGAAAAGATTGGAGAAAAGAATTAGGATTACGGAAGGAATAGGAACGAAGGAGGAGAGATGAGACATGCGTAAAAAGGGAGCATGACTATAAAAAACAAACTCGATAAAAGACCGCGAAAAAAAGATAAACAAAAGAGAGAGAGAAAAATAATTTAGCGAAAAAAGTAGAAATAGAAGTAGAAAATAAATTACACAACCACACAACTAAAAAAAGAAAACGAAATGTTGAAACAGAAGGATAAGAGAGAAGAAAAAGAAAAAAAAGCTGTTACTGGGTCAAAGCTTCCGAACACTAGGGTATCAACGAAGGCAAATATGGCAGGGATGAAAACCATACGAGTAAAAGGTAAAGAAATAACCCACGGATGCAAGGAATTCCATGCAACGAGAGGGCGACTAACGCTTTTAGGATATCCTTAGAGACTCATCCTATGAACAGAACTTTAGACTCACCTCGAGGTATGAGTAAAGAACCTTATAGACTCATCCTACGAGCAAGTCCTTAGACTCACCTCAAGGAATGAATAAAGGACCTTTCAGACTCATCCTACAAGCAGAACGCTACTGACTTAATTAATATACTCATCCTACAAGCAAATCCTTAGACTCACCCCAAGGCATGAATAAAGGACCTCACAGACTCATCCTACAAGCAAATCCTTAGACCCACCTCAAGGAATGAATAAAGGACCTTATAGACTCATCCTACTAACAAATCCTTAGACCCACCGAAAGGCATGAATAAAGGACCTCACAGACTCATCCTACAAGCAAATCCTTAGACTCACCCCAAGGCATGAATAAAGGACCTTACAGACTCATCCTACAGAACGCTACTGACTCATATACTCATCCTACAAGCAAATCCTTAGACCCACCCCAAGGCATGAATAAAGGACCTTCCAGACTCATCCTACAAGCAGAACAATACTGACTTATCTACTCATCCTACAAGCAAATCCTTAGACCCACCCCAAGGAATGGATAAAGGACCTCACAGACTCATCCTACAAGCAGATTCTAAGACTCACCAAACGAAACGAATAGATCAAGAGGTTAAATAAATTAGTTTGCCAAACAGGAGTTCAATTACCAGACAAAGGCGTGAGGCAGAAAGGGAGGCGCCGACGGAGGGGAAACTCAAGAAAATCCATTTGACAAGTGGAACCGAATGCAAGAATGGTCACCATGTTATATACAAAAAGGAGAGAGAGAGAGAGAGAGAGAGAGAGAGAGAGAGAGAGAGAGAGAGAGAGAGAGAGAGAGAGAGAGAGAGAGAGAGAGAGAGAGAGAGAGAGAGAGAGAGAGAGAGAGAAAGAGAGAGAGCGAGAGAGAGAGAGAGAGAGAGAGAGAGAGAGAGAGAGAGAGAGAGAGAGAGAGAGAGAGAGAGAGAGAGAGAGAGAGAGAGAGAGAGAGAGCGAGAGAGAGAGAGAGAGAGAGAGAGAGAGAGAGAGAGAGAGAGAGAGAGAGAAAGAAAGAGAGGTAAGAGAGAGAGAGAGAGAGAGAGAGAGAGAGAGAGAGAGAGAGAGAGAGAGAGAGAGAGAGAGAGAGAGAGAGAGAGATTAATAGATAGATAGATAGATAGAGAGATAGATAGATAGATAGATAGATAGATAGAGAGAGAGAGGGGGGGATAGACAGATAAACAGATAGATCAATAGATAGAGAGATAGATAGATAGATAGATAGATAGATAGATAGATAGATAGATAGATAGATAGAGAGAGAAAAGAGAGAGAGAGAGAGAGAGAGAGAGAGAGAGAGAGAGAGAGAGAGAGAGAGAGATTAATAGATAGATAGATAGATAGAGAGAGAGATAGATAGATAGAGAGATAGAGAGAGAGAGAGAGGGGGAGGATAGACAGATAAACAGATAGATAAATAGATAGATAGATAGATAGATAGATAGATAGATAGATAGATGAATGGAGAGATAGAAAAGAGAGAGAGAGAGAGAGAGAGAGAGAGAGAGAGAGAGAGAGAGAGAGAGAGAGAGAGAGAGAGAGAGAGAGAGAGAGAGAGAGAGAGAGAGAGAGAGAGAGAGAGGGGGGGGGGGGGGGATGAATATAGATATAGATAGATAGATAGATAGATAGAGAGAGACAGATATAGATAGATAGAGAGAGAGAGAGAGAGAGAGAGAGAGAGAGAGAGAGAGAGAGAGAGAGAGAGAGAGAGAGAGAGAGAGAGATTGGCATATAGATAAATAGATAGAGAGATAGATAGATAGATAGATAGATAGAGAGAGTTAGACAAATAGATTAATAGATAGATAGATAGAGAGAGAGAGAGAGAGAAAGAGAGATAGATAGACAGATAGATAAATAGATAGATAAATAGATAGATAGAGAGAGAGAAAGAGAAAGAGAGTTAGACAAATAGATTAATAGATAGATAGAGAGAGAGATAGAGAAAGAGAGGTAGAAAGAAATAAAGAAAGAAAGAGACAGAAAGAGAAATAAAGAAACAAAGAAACAAAGAAAAAGAGAAAGAAAGAGACAGAAAGAAAGAAAAAAAAAAATGCCCAACGGAAAGGGAGCTTCATAGAGATTCAAATCCCGCGCCCCCGATCTGATTCTATCTTTCGTCTATTACGCAGAAGAGGAGTGGAAAGGATTCACAGTCGTAATATTTTTTGTGTCGTCTATAAAGGCCACTTATGTCGGGGTGTCTATTGTCTTTGAAGAATTGGTGATAATAAGGATAATAATGATAATAAAAGTAGTGATAATGATGGTAGTGATACTGCTAGTAATAATGATGATAATGATGATGATGAGGATAATTATGATGATAATAATAGTAATATGGATGATGACAATAAGGATGATGATAATGATGATAGTGATAATAATAATGATAATGATAATGGCGATGATGATAATTAAAAAAAGAAGTCAAAGGTCAAACTAAATAACGAATCAAAAGGAAAATTCCGCAAAGGCAAAATAAACT
>BOPN01000022.1:217500-222500 GCA_017312705.2 Penaeus japonicus | reverse complement strand
ATATAATAATCGGATATCTTAGAAAAAACATAACATAAGCCAGACACTAAATAATAGACGCATTTCATCTATTTTTGTATGTATAAACTGTACACATATCGATAAGATATATACGTTACACACATACAAAAAACGAAAGCAACAATTGATATAAAAATGCCTTTAACATCTCAAGGAAAATCAAGGCGACAGATATCACAGCTTGTGATTATGTGAGGCATAAGAAAAAAGGAAGGTGGAAATAAATACCTTAGTGAAAAGGCATTGTTTCTAACCTACTTAATAAAAGTGGCATTTCCAAAAACTGGCATATATCTCGTACGCGTATGAGATATATGCCAAGTTGCGCATAGTCGAGTGTGTCAAGGAAAGAAAAGGAAAAAATACAATTGATTGAAAATATGTCTTAGGAATGAGACCTTAGTGAATATGGGATGAGTTTTAATAGGTGCTTCTCAATTGCTTCTTTCTTATGCACCTTGCAGTGGACTCGCCCTATGAATGGCGACTAATAACTAACCTAACTTGAACAGCATTTGACTGAAATAGGTTCCGCCAAAGACATCAGCAGCAAATTTAGAAATAGGGTTTTACTATTTCTCTTGGGGAAAAAAGAGAATAATGATAATTTTCACAACTGAATCTATCTTTTCCTCTCTCTTTATTTATTTATCTCTCTCTCTCTCTTTCTCTCCCTCACTCTCTCTCTCTCTCAAAAAAAAAAAAAAAAAAAAAAAAAAAAAAAAACTTTTACCGCCATCCTCAGACTACCACAACAACCACCACCACCATAGCAACCACAACAATTTCCAAGATCGGGAAATATCTACCACCTCAGCAACCAGCCCCATCACAACAATTCTCACTACCACGACAGAGACCTCGCGTTCATGAACCAACCACCATCATTCTCTTCCCATCGCAACCACAATCCCCAACTAATCCCTTCACCTCCATTACCACAAGAGCCCCCACCCCCCACCCCCCCTACCACTTACCTCCATCACCTCCATCCTGCCCTCCTCCTCCACTACCCCCATCCTACCTCATCATCACCCTATCACCTACCCTCCCCCTCCCCCTCTCATCCCCTACCTACCCTGCCATCCCCCCCACCCCCTACCATCATCCCCCCTACCACCCCCTCCCATCCCCGCCCACAACCCTCCCTCACCCTACTCCTATTCTACCCCCTACCCCTTACGCCCACCAAGCAGGCAAGCACAAGTCACAGAGCCTCCACCCCCTCTTGTGACACGCTACCCCTATCCCCTACCCCCATCAAGCAAGCATGCAAGCACAAGTCACAGAGCCTCCTTCCCCTCTTGTGACGCGCTACCCCCTACCCCCATCAAGCAGCAGCAAGCACAAGTCACAGAGCCTCCAATGATATGCAAGGTTTCTTCATCAATATCCATCCGCGGTGACATCGGAACAGCACGGGGGGAGGGAGAGAGGGGGAAGGGGGGGTGGAGGGAGGGAAGGGGGGGTGGAGGGAGGGAAGGGGGAAGGGCGGGAGGGGTGGGGGGCACTCGAAGAACTGCCTCCATATAGGGATCCGGGGGTGGGGTGGGGTGGGGGAGGGTTAGGGGAGGGTGGAGGTGGTGGAGGGGGGATTGATGGAGGATGTGGTGGAGGATGTGGTGGTGGGGGGGGTGATGGTGGGGGGGTGGAAATTGTTGGGGGGGTGATGGTGGAGATGATGGAGGAGGAGATGATAACAAGGTGAGGGAGAAAAAGAATTGATAATATAGCAATAACAACAATAACAATAATGATGGCAATTTTGATGATGATGATAACAGTAAGAAGGAAGATAATAATATTAATAATGATAACAATAATAATAAGTGATAATGATTCCTATGATTATGATATAAATATCATGAAGAGGAATAGCAACAATAATAATAATGATGATAACAGAGGAAGATTTATCTATCGTGAGAAAAAACGGAAAATTTTAAAAAATAAATGAATAAACGAAATAGAAAATGAGAACAAAAGGAAAAGAAAACGGATGAAATCTTAAAAAAAGAAAATGGGAAAAAAGAAAACGGAAAAAAGAAAAAAGAAAATGGAAAAATACAAAAAAGAAAATGGGAAAAACTAAAGAAAAGGAAGAAATTAAAGAGAAAGAAAACGGAGAAAACCAAAGTAGATTTTGAAGTCAAAGAAAAGTTTAAGAGAACGGAAAAGGCGGAAGAAGAAATGGAGAAGAATATGAAGAAGGAGAAGAAGAAATGAAGGAGAGGAAAATGAAGGAGATGAAAAAGAAGGTGAAGAAATGAATGACAGGAAGAAGAAGAAGAAAAAAAGAGGAAGAAGAAATAATGATAAAGAAAAAGAAGACAAAAAAGCAATAATGGAAAAGCGAAAGAAGTTGAAGAAGAAGAAGAAGAAAATAAGAAGAAGAAGAAGAAGAAAAAGAAACAAAGAAGGAAACGAAGCAGAACAAAATAATAATAGAAAAAAATGAAACATGGCATCGATGAAAAACAGAAAAAAATGACGATATATCAAAGCACTTCAGAATAACTTAAAAACCAAAACCAAAGAACACAAAAGACCACACAATCAGAAAACAACAACAAGAACAACAACAGAAAACAACAAAAACGTCGACTTGATAACATCGACATAATAACATAAATCGAAATACATATCCATCTAAAAAAAATATTTTGATGACATAACAATAATAGAAATATATCTTTCATAATAAAGTCAAGATTATAGTGTGGTGATCAAGGGAGGTTGGATGATGATTATAGTGATGATAGTGATGATGATGGATATGGTGATGATGGTAATGATAATCATAAACATAAAATTAATGATAGTGATAATGATTATGGTGTTTATTGTGATAATGATGATAATTATGATAATGACAATGGTGATAATAATGTTGATAATAATAATAATTATGAAAATGATTGACAATGATAGTCTTGATAACAATGATAATAATCATGATAATAATGATGATGAGGATGATGATGATAATGATGGTAATAATGATAATGATAGTAATGATAATGATAACATTAATAATACTAACAATGATAACAGCAATAACAATAATGAAGATATTCTTTATGTTAATTAATGCCAATGTAAAGGATAACACATCAATCATACTGAAAATACTAATGCTAACAATAACAATAACAATAACACTAATAACAAAAAATGATAATCCTAAAAATAACAACAATAACAACTATAACAACAATAAAAATAACTATTCTATATACTGCCTCGACTACCTTAGCTAACTATCTATTAACAGTGAAAAGCATCATAATAATAAGTAAAATAATTTATAAAAACAGACGAGAGAGTAATTAGTTTCAAGGTCAAACTAGGCCCTCGTTGGCATACCTTATTTAGAAGGAGCCACATCTTTGTAGTGCCACTTGCATATTCAAATGCCTTCCTGGAGATAACATCTTGTGAACGCCTCTGATAACAACGATAGTAATGATAGTGGTAAAGATAGTAATTATGATGATGATGATGATGATGATGATAGTAATAATAATGATGATAATAATGATGATAATGATGATAAGATAATGTTTATATAAAAGTGATAATAATGTTAATAATAACGATAATAATAGCAATCACAATAACATCTGTAACAATAATAAAAATAATAATAATAAAAAAACTAATAATTATAATAATTATGCTAATAGTGGTAATGATAAGAATAATGATTATAACAAATATATTACAACTACTACTATTACTATCAAGGATAAGGATTGTGATAATCATTGTCATAATGCGGATAATATTACCACTTCTGCTACTAATGATGTTAATAATAACAATAACAATGAGAACAATAGTGGTAAGAATAACAACAACAATGATGATAATAAGAATACAAATACTGATAAATGTAACAATGATAATAATAATGCTAGTGATTATTATGATAAGAAAAATGATAATAAAGACAAAACAATCCCCAACAAAGACAACAACAACAACAACAATCCCAACAAAGACAACAACAACAATCCCCTACATAGACAACAACAATCTCTAACAGAGACAACAACAGCAATCCCCAACATAGACAACAACAATCCCCAATAAAGACAACAACAATCCCTAACAAAGACAACAACAATCCCTAACAAAGACAACAAAAACAATCCCCAACAAAGACAACAACAATCCCAACAAAGACAACAACAATCCCAACATAGACAACAACAATCCCCAATAAATACAACAACAATCCCAACAATGAACACAACAACATTCCCAAACAAAGACAACAAAAACAATCCCCAACAAAGACAACAATCCCTAACAAAGACAACAACAACAATCCCAACAGAGACAACAATAATCCCTAACAAAAACAATCACCAACAAAGACAACAACAATCCCAACAAATACAACAACAATCCCTAACAAAGACAACAAAAACAATACCCAACAAAGACAACAACAATACCCAACAAAGACAACAATCCTTAACAAAGACAACAACAATACCTAATAAAGACAACAACAACAGTCCACAACAGAGACAACAACAATCCCCAACAAAGACAACAACAACAATCCCCAACAAAGACAACAACAACAACCTCTAACAAAAACAACAACAATCTCCAACAAGGACAACAAAAACAACAAAAACAACCCCCAACAAAAACAACAAGAAAAACAATCCCCAGCAAAGACAACAAGAGAACAAAGACAACAACAACAATCCCCCAAAAAAAGACAACAACTAGAACAACATCAATCCCCAACAAAGATAACACCACCAAAACAAAGACAACAACAATCCCCAACAAGGACAACAACAACAACCCCAACAAAGACAACAACAACAACAATCCCCAAAAAAGACAACAACAACAATCCCCCCAAAAAAGACAACAACTAGAACAACATCAATCCCAACAACACCAAAACAAAGACAACAACAACAACAATCCCCAACAAAGACAACACCACCAAA
>BOPN01000022.1:202500-210000 GCA_017312705.2 Penaeus japonicus | reverse complement strand
CCCTCTCTCTTGCTTTACCATCTCATCTCCCTCACTGTTCTCCCTCCCTCCCTCTCCCTAACTGCTCTCCCTCTCTCTCCCTCACTGTTCTCCCTCCCTCTCCCTCTCCCTCACTGCTCCCTCTTCCTCTCCCTCACTGCTCCCCCTCCCTCTCCCTCACTGCTCCCCCTCCCCTCTCCCTCACTGCTCCCCCTCCCTCTCCCTCACTGCTCCCCCTTCTCCCTCTCCCTCACTGTTCTCCCTCCCTCTCCCTCACTGCCCCCCCTCCCTCTCCCTCACTATCTCCATCAATCTCGTTTTCCTCCAACTTCACATTACGCTCTTTCTACATGGGCATCCTCTAGCAACATCACACTTCGCACTCTCCCCTCCATCATTTGCAGAGCCTTGCAACATCACACTTCACGGTCTTCCCCACAAAGTGCATTACTTCCCAACTTCACACTTTGCCTCCCGCTTCTGGCTCCAACATCACACTTTACATCACGCTTCACGCTCTCCTTCCACCATCACATCACACTTCACGCTCTTCCTCCACCAATACACTTCACACATCT
This sequence comes from Penaeus japonicus, assembly GCA_017312705.2. Lineage (NCBI taxonomy): Eukaryota > Metazoa > Arthropoda > Malacostraca > Decapoda > Penaeidae > Penaeus > Penaeus japonicus. The sequence goes on along the minus strand of BOPN01000022.1, from coordinate 209,443 downwards.
CCCTCCACCAACACATCACACATCTCCCTCCACCATCACCTCACACTTCACACATCTCCCTCCACCATCACATCACACATCTCCCTCCATCACATCACATCACATATCTCCTTCCACCACCACTTCACACATCTCCTTCCACCACCACTTCACACATCTCCTTCCACCATCACATCACACATCTCCCTCCACCATTACATCACACATCTCCCTCCACCATCACATCACACATCTCCTTCCACCATCACATCACGCATCTCCCTCCACCACATCACACATCTCCCTCCACCATCACATCACACATCTCCCTCCACCATCACATCACACATCTCCCTCCACCATCACATCACACATCTCCCTCCACCACCACATCACACATCTCCCTCCACCACCACATCACACAACTCGCCATCACATCACACATCTCCCTCCACCGTCACATCACACGTCACACATCTCCCTCCAGTATCCCACATCTCCCTCACCATCACATCACACTTCACACCTCTCCCTCCACCACCACATCACACATCTCCCTTCACTATCACATCACACATCTCCCTCCACCACCACATCACACAACTCCCTCCACCATCACACTTCACACATCTCCCTCCACCACATCACACATCTCCCACCACCGTCACATCACACATCTTCCTCCACTATCACATCACATATCTCCCACCACCATCACGTCACACATCTCCCTCCGCCATCACATCACGCATCTCCCTCCACCACCACATCACATAACTCCCTCCACCATCACACTGCACACATCCCCCTCCACCATCACATCACACAACTCCCTCCACCATCACACATCACATATCTCCCACCACCATCACATCACACATCTTCCTACACTATCACATCACATATCTCCCACCACCATCACATCACGCATCTCCCTCCACCATCACATTACACATCTCCCTCCACCATCACATCACACTTCACACATATCCCTCCACCATCACATCACACATCTCCGTCCATCATCACATCACACATCTCCCTCCGCCATCACATCACACATATCCGTCCACCATCACATCACACATATCCGTCCACCATCACATCACACATCTCCCTCCACCATCACATCACACATCTTCCTCCACCACCCCCATCTCCAACACCACCTCCTCCTCCACCTCCACCTCCACCTCCACCTCCTCCTCCTCCCCCTCCTACATCTCCTCCACCATCACACTTCATACATCTCCCTCCACCACCACATCACTCATCTCCCTCCACCATCACATCACACAACTCCCTCCACCATCACACATCACATATCTCCCACCACCATCACATCACACATCTTCCTACACTATCACATCACATATCTCCCACCACCATCACATCACGCATCTCCCTCCACCATCACATTACACATCTCCCTCCACCATCACATCACACTTCACACATATCCCTCCACCATCACATCACACATCTCCGTCCTCCATCACATCACACATCTCCCTCCACCATCACATCACACATATCCGTCCACCATCACATCACACATATCCGTCCACCATCACATCACACATCTCCCTCCACCATCACATCACACATCTCCCTCCACCATCACACTTCATACATCTCCCTCCACCACCACATCACTCATCTCCCTCCACCATCACATCACACATCTCCCTCCACCATCACACTTCATACATCTCCCTCCACCATCACATCACACTTCACGCTCTACATCTCCCTCCACCATCACATCACACTTCACGCTCTACATCTCCCTCCACCATCACATCACACATCTCCCTCGACCATCACATCACACATCTCCCTCGACCATCACATCACACATCTCCCTCCACCACCACATCACACTTCACGCTCTCCCTCCACCACCATCACATCACACATCCCCCTCCACCATCACATCACACTTCACGCTCTCCCTCCACCACCATCACATCACACATCCCCCTCCACCATCACATCACACATCTCCCTCCACCATCACATCACACATCTCCCTCCACCATCACATCACACTTCACGCTCTCCCCCGCCATCACATCACACTTCACGCTCTCCCTCCACCACCATCACATCACACATCCCCCTCCACCATCACATCACACTTCACGCTCTCCCTCCACCACCATCACATCACACATCCCCCTCCACCATCATTATCACACATCTCCCTCCACCACATCACACTTCACGCTCTCCCTCCACCACCATCATACATCTTCCTCCACCATCACATCACACATCTTCCTCCACCACCACATCATCTCCTCCACCACCACATCACACATCTCCCTCCACCATCACATCACACATCTCCCTCCACCACCACATCACACTTCACGCTCTCCCTCCACCACCACATCACACATCTCCCTCCACCACCACATCACACATCTCCCTCCATCATCACATCACACATCCCCCTCCACCACCACATCACACTTCACGCTCTCCCTCCATAATCATATCAATCACACTTCACACATCTCCCTCCACTATCACATCACACATCTCCCTCCACCATCACATCACACATCTCCCTCCACCATCATACATTTCCCTCCCCCATCACATCACACATCATCCTCCACCATCACATCACACATCTCCCTCCACCATCACATCACACATCTCCCTCCACCATCACATCACACTTCACACATATCCCTCCACCATCACATCACACATCTCCGTCCTCCATCACATCACACATCTCCCTCCACCATCACATCACACATATCCGTCCACCATCACATCACACATATCCGTCCACCATCACATCACACATCTCCCTCCACCATCACATCACACATCTCCCTCCACCATCACACTTCATACATCTCCCTCCACCACCACATCACTCATCTCCCTCCACCATCACATCACACATCTCCCTCCACCATCACACTTCATACATCTCCCTCCACCATCACATCACACTTCACGCTCTACATCTCCCTCCACCATCACATCACACTTCACGCTCTACATCTCCCTCCACCATCACATCACACATCTCCCTCGACCATCACATCACACATCTCCCTCGACCATCACATCACACATCTCCCTCCACCACCACATCACACTTCACGCTCTCCCTCCACCACCATCACATCACACTTCACGCTCTCCCTCCACCACCATCACATCACACTTCACGCTCTCCCTCCACCACCATCACATCACACATCCCCCTCCACCATCACATCACACATCTCCCTCCACCATCACATCACACTTCACGCTCTCCCTCCACCATCACATCACACTTCACGCTCTCCCTCCACCACCATCACATCACACATCCCCCTCCACCATCACATCACACATCTCCCTCCACCATCACATCACACTTCACGCTCTCCCTCCACCACCATCATACATCTTCCTCCACCATCACATCACACATCTTCCTCCACCACCACATCACACATCTCCCTCCACCACCACATCACACATCTCCCTCCACCATCACATCACACATCTTCCTCCACCACCACATCACACATCTCCCTCCACCACCACATCACACATCTCCCTACACCACCACATCACACACATCTCCCTCCACCACCACATCACACATCTTCCTCCACCACATCACACTTCACGCTCTCCCTCCACCACCACATCACACATCTCCCTCCACCACCACATCACACATCTCCCTCCATCATCACATCACACATCCCCCTCCACCACCACATCACACTTCACGCTCTCCCTCCATATCATAATAATCACACTTCACACATCTCCTCCACTATCACATCACATACACTTCCCTCTCACCATCACATCACACATCTCCTCCACCATCATACTTTCCCCCCATCACATCACACATCATCCTCCACCATCACATCACACATCTCCCTCCACCATCACATCACACATCTCCCTCCACCACCACATCCCACATCACCCTCCACCATCACACTTCTTCCTCCACTATAACATTCTCCCTCCACCATCACATCACACATCTCCCTCCACCATCACATCACACATCTCCCTCCACCATCACATCACACACACATCTCCCTCCACCATCACATCACACAATCACACATCTCCCTCCACCATCACATCACACATCTCCCTCCACCACCACATCACACTTCACGCTCCTCCTCCACCATCACATCACACATCTCCTCCACCATCACATCACACATCTCCCTCCACCATCACATCACACATCTCCCTCCACCATCACATCACACATCTCCCTCCACCACCACATCACACATCTCCCTCCACCATCACATCACACTTCTTCCTCCACTATAACATTCTCCCTCCACCATCACATCACACATCTCCCTCCACCATCACATCACACATCTCCCTCCACCACCACATCACACATCTCCCTCCACCATCACTTCACACATCTCCCCTCCACCATCACATCACACCACGCTCTCCTCCATCACATCACACATTCTCCCCTCCTCACCACCACATCACACCTCACGCTCTCCCTCCACCATCACACATCTCCCCCTCCCACCATCACATCATTAGTTGATCTCCCTCCACCATCACATCACACTTCACGCTCTCCCTCCATCACATCACACATCTCCCTCCACCACCACATCACACTTCACGCTCTCCCTCCACCATCACATCACACATCTCCCTCCACCATCACATCACACTTCACGCTCTCTTCCACCACCACATCATTAATATCTCTCCTCTCCACCACCACATCACACATCTCCTCCACCACCACATCACACTCACGCTCTTCCTCCACCACCACATCAAACATTCCTCTCCACCACCACATCACACATCTCCCTCCACCACCACATCACACATCACACTTCACGCTCTCTCCCGCCATCCTCACACCAGTGTCTACGTCACAAGAATTCTCGAGCTGTGACGTCATCGGTGACAGACACAAAGAAAACTATGCAATATTCACCTATAAATCGGATTTTCTTCTATAATAAAAATGGAGGAATATAATGAAAGAAAAATGAGGTAAATACATGATGAATCTATGTATACAGACATGTATATACACGTAAACAGGCGTAAACACGCACATACAGACAGACAGATACAAAAATAGACACACGGAAACACACACACACACACGTACACGTACACGTACACACACACACACACATACACACACACACACACACATACATATATATATATATATATATATATATATATATATATATATATATATATATAATCTTATATAATAAAAAACAGAAATAGTAATAAAAAAGAAAAAAAAAATATATAGAACCATAGTAAACAAACAAACAAACAAACTACAGGTAAGCCAGTCACCAAGGAAACGTCACAAACAACAACGAAAACAACAACACAACTTCAATACCGACGGGACTAACGTAGAAAAAGAGAAAGAAAGAAAAGAAAAAAAAAAAGAAAAAAAAAGAAAAAAAAAGTAAGGGGAAACTAGTGTAAAAATAAATAAAAAACGAGACAAAGAAACGACACAGATATACAATAATCTTATATAATAAAAAACAGAAATAGTAATAAAAAAGAAAAAAGATATATATATATAGAACCATAGTAAACAAACAAACAAACAAACTACAGGTAAGCCAGTCACCAAGGAAACGTCACAAACAAGAACAACGAAAACAACGAAAACAACAACACAACTTCAATACCGACGGGACTAACGTAGAAAAAGAGAAAGAAAGAAAAGAAAAATAAAGAAAAAAAAATAAAGAAAACAAACAAGTAAAAAAAATATAAAAAAATAATAAAAAAAAACAGAGAAATACCTTTCCTAACAAAACCCTATTACCTCCTCCCCCCCTATCACAAAAACACAACAAAAAAACACAAAAACAGAAAAAAAACAAGCCACACAACCCACTATACAACAAGGCCCTCCAAAGGCAACCAAACTCCGCCAACCAAACAACAACCACACCACCAAAAACAATAACAACAACAAAACTACCTTCCCAATAAGTCTGACTTTCACTTCCGCTAAAAAGTTTGATTTTAAGAATTTCAAGCAATAGAAAAGATTATCCAGATTTGATTTCGAAGGGGGAGGGGGAGGGGGAGAGGGAGGGAAGGGGAGAGGGAGAGAGGGAGGGAGTGGCTCCAGGTAAGAGAGAGAGGGGAAATTCCCCCCACCCTTCCTCCCCCCTCCCCTTTTTTCCCCTATTTCCCTCCCCCATGACCAGGTCAACGTCACAACAGGGTCATGCCAGGTGACCGCAGCTCCTCCCGGTGCGAAACAGTATTCGGAATTACCTATGGAGAATTAAGAAATAAAGAAAAGCAAGAGTGTAGGAGAGCTGTGGTGTTGGCAGGGGAGGTTGGGTCGGGGCCGTTGGAGAGAGGTGGTCTAGGCGGACGGCGGTCGCTGAGTCCGGTGGTCGTCGGCGGGGTGGTCGCTCCCTCGAGATCGTTAGCGCTAGCGGAGCTTTGCTTGTTTCTCTCGCTTTGCTGCTCCTGCCGTGCTGTAGGACCTCTCACCCACCGCCCATAGGTGTGTGTTGGCCGCCCATTCGGTGCTGGGTAGGTAAGATAGCCATTGATTTCATAGGGCGGTCGGGTTAAGACGGTGGTCGGTGGAGCTGGTTGGTCGCAGCGCGCGGTGGCCGGTGCGGCGTAACGAGCGCGGCCCGTGCAGTCCTCGGCGCCGTCCGGACACGACCAAAGCCGCCCTTTTCCCTCGAATATCAGATCGGCGTCGAAACGCCGTGCAACCGTGCAGGGGCGTCGAGGACCTGGAGGCGTGCACGAAAAGGGCAAGGTGGTCCTCGAGGGCGGCGGGGCGGGGCGCGGGCGAGCGAGGAGGGCGGAGGCGGCGTCCGAGGCCCAAGTCGCCGGCGTCGGACGTGGCCGCCGTTCCTCCGAGCGAGACGGCCGCCTGGGTCCTCGCGTCCCACTCTGCACC
>BOPN01000022.1:180000-185000 GCA_017312705.2 Penaeus japonicus | reverse complement strand
ATGATTGTGGAAGTGGTGAGGACGAGAATGGTGGTGATGATTGTGGAAGTGGTGATGATGAGACAGGGCATGATTGTGAAGGCAGAGGACGAGAATGTGCATAGATCAAAGGTGATGACGGCAGGTTTGGGAGGATATCAGGGAAGTGGTGAGGACGAGAATGGTGAGATGATTGTGGTAGTGGTGAGGACTAGAATGGTGGTGATGATTAGGTGGTACATGATATCGAATGGTAGGTGATGATTGTGGAAGTGGTGATGATTGTGGAAGTGGTGATGAGAATGGTGGTGGTGATTGTGGAAGTGGTGAGGACTAGAATGGTGTGCGGATATTTGTGGGAGTGGTAGAGACTAGAATGGTGATGACGTGGAGGTGGTGAGGACTAGAATGTGGTGGTGACATTTGTGGGAAATGTAGAATGATTTAGAATGGCAGTAGATGATTGGGAAATGGTAGAGAGAAGGTAGGTGATTGTGGAAGTGCAAGACGAGAATGGTGGTGGTGATTGTAAAGGTGAGGACGAGAATGGCAGAGATGATTGTGGAGGTGGTGAGGACGAGAATGGTGGTGATGATTGTGGAAGGTGGAGTATCAGAATGGTGGCGGATGACGTGAGGTGGTGATGAGAATGGCGGTGATGATTGTGGAAGTGGTGATGACGGAGGAAGGGAAGGAGGGAGGGAGGGAGGAAGGGATGGGTGGAGGAAGGGAGGGGAGGGACGAAGGAGGGAGGGGAGGGATGGGTGGAGGAAGGGAGGAGAGGGATGGGTGGAGGAAGGGAGGGGAGGAGGGAGGGATGGGTGGAGGGAGGGAGGGGAGAGAGGGAGGGGAGAGAGGGAGGGGAGAGAGGGGAAGGAGGAAGTGGTCGAAGGTTGGAGGGAGAGAGAAGAGCGGAGGGAGGCGGGGGAATGAAAAGGAGGGGTGATAGGAGTGATGTAGAGGGAAGGAGAGGAATAGAGGAGAAGGCATGGAGGGAGCGTGGGAGGGATGGAGGGAACAGAGGAGGGTGTGCAGGAGGAAGCGGGCGAGAGAACGTGGGAGGGAGGGAGGGAGGGAAGGAGGGAAGGAGGGAGGGAAGCCGCTGTCAGCCGCTCACCTTTAAAGCATTGGCGGTGTAGGCTTGGCGTGTATACATCATGGCTATTTTTTCCCACCGGCCGGAAAGCTGGTATCTTTCGTGAGGGTTTCAGCTTCAATACACACATACAAATACTCTCATATGCGTAGGTAGGTGTTCACGCGCACATTCTCTCTCTCTCCCTCCCTCCCTACCTCCCTCCCTCCCTCTCTCCCTCCCTCTCTCTCCCTCTCCCTCCCTCTCTCTCCCTCTCTCTCCCCTCTCCCTTCCACTCTCCCTTCCTCCCTCTCTCCCCCTCTCTCGCCCTCCCTCTCTCTCCCTCTCTCTATCTATCTCAATCTCAATCTCCCACTTCTTATCCCTCCCTATCCCCTCTCCCCCCCACTTCCCCCTCCCCCCCTCCCTGTCAGAGCACATGTTATTTTTTTCCGTGTTTTCATTTACCTGCATTGTGTCTGTTGATTGTGTGCTGTGAAATCTCTCTGAGGGGGAAGTCCGGTAATGTATAATTTCCGGGAAGTGGAATATGTTGCAACTTTTTTTTTATGCAATTGTGTTTAATGCAGATGTGAGTTAACTCTTACTGGAATCACATTTGTTTTATTTTTTTCCAGTCGTAATTTGAAAAGCGTTTCGGAGATCTGCAGTTCATGATTTGGGAGGGTTGGGAAGGGAATGGCGGGGGGGGGGTGAGGGGGGAGATTCTGAATGTAATATATTGTAATACTTTTATTGGAAGGCGTGTGACTGTAATGTAGTGTAATACTTTTATTGAAATGTTTCGGACTCTAACAAAGTAGGTGATTCTTTTATTGGGAGGCTTGTGACTGCAATATAGCGTATTCCTTTTATTGGAAGTCTTACGTCAATGAGTGTGTCAGCTAGGAAGATTTTTCATTCTTATGTTGGCGGGGATCTGGTGGGGTTCTGGTATTACAAGTCATCGAGGTATTTGACTGATGAGTTTTTCTTTTCTTTTGAGATATACGAAGACTTATTTACGAGATTAACGTTGTTGTTTATTCGCTTGTTCATCATTTTCATGCACTCACTCGCAGGAACTCATTCATTCAGTCACATCACCTCAGTGTTTCTGTCTGTCTGTGCCTATGAGTGTTGTCTATGTATATTTGTGTCCATCTGTGTATTCGGTATTCGTCTGCAGGTGCGGCCTCTTATGATTTTCTTACCCCCCTTTTTTTTTGCATACGTCATCGATATGAGATATGTCGGAGGGTCCGGCCAGCGGTGATGACGTAACCCCTTCGGTCCAAGCCGGTTTCTCGCGCGATCAGATAACCAGAATGCAAATGACAAGCCCGCCCGCCTCCCTCGCTGCAGGTCCGCGGATCGGCTGGTCCGCGGATCGGCCGGTCCGCAGTGAGCACCCGGCGTAGGCTGGCTGGGTGTCTCCCCCCCCCCCCCAGAGAGTTTAGTGTGACGAAAGCAGCCATGCATATCCCATTGACTTATGAATTATGGAAAGATTAAGGGCAGCTTAATAGGCTGTAGTCATCACCATTCGGATGATGATGATGAATTTCGCTGTGGTGAATGGAGGGAGTCTGTGCGCTGATGGTGGTGATGATTGTGGAGGTGGTGAGGACGAGAATGGTGGTGATTGTGGAAGTGGTGATGACGAGAATGGTGGTGGTGATTGTGGAAGTGGTGAGGACGAGAATGGTGGTGATGATTGTGGAAATGGTGATGAGAATGGTGGTGAGGACGAGAATGGTGGTGATGATTGTGGAAGTGGTGAGGACGAGAATGGTGGTGATGATTGTGGAAATGGTGATGAGAATGGTGGTGATGATTGTGGAAGTGGTGAGGACGAGAATGGTGGTGATGATTGTGGAAGTGGTGAGGACGAGAATGGTGGTGATGATTGTGGAAGTGGTGATGACGAGAATGGTGGTGATGATTGTGGAAGTGGTGATGATTGTGGAGGTGGTGAGGACGAGAATGGTGGTGATGATTGTGGAAGTGGTGATGACGAGAATGGTGGTGATGATTGTGGAATTGGTGATGACGAGAATGGTGGTGATGATTGTGGAAGTGGTGAGGACGAGAATGGTGGTGATGATTGTGGAAGTGGTGATGACGAGAATGGTGGTGATGATTGTGGAAGTGGTGAGGACGAGAATGGTGGAAGTGGTGAGGACGAGAATGGTGGTGATGATTGTGGAGGTGGTGAGGACGAGAATGGTGGTGATGATTGTGGAAGTGGTGAGGACGAGAATGGTGGTGATGATTGCAGTGGTGAGGACGAGAATGGTGGTGATGATTGTGGAGGTGTAGAGGAGAGAATGGTGGTGATGACTGTGGAAGTGGCGTGAGTGTGACGAGAATGGTGGTGATGATTGTGGAGGTGGTGATGACGAGAATGGTGATGATTGGTGGAAGTGTGAGACGAGAATGGTGGTGATGATTGTGGAAGTGCGAGGACGAGAATGGTGGTGAGGACGAGAATGGTGGTGATGATTGTGGAAGTGGTGAGGACGAGAATGGTGGTGATGATTGTGGAAGTGGTGATGACGAGAATGGTGGTGATGATTGTGGAGGTGGTGAGGACGAGAATGGTGGTGATGATTGTGGAAGTGGTGAGGACGAGAATGGTGGTGATGATTGTGGAAGTGGTGAGGACGAGAATGGTGGTGATGATTGTGGAAGTGGTGAGGACGAGAATGGTGGTGATGATTGTGGAAGTGGTGAGGACGAGAATGGTGGTGATGATTGTGGAGGTGGTGAGGACGAGAATGGTGGTGATGATTGTGGTGAGGTGAGGACGAGAATGGTGGTGATGACTGTGGAAGTGGTGAGGACGAGAATGGTGGTGATGACTGTGGAAGTGGTGAGGACGAGAATGGTGGTGAGGACGAGAATGGTGTTGATGATTGTGGAAGTGGTGAGGACGAGAATGGTGTTGATGATTGTGGAAGTGGTGATGACGAGAATGGTGGTGATGATTGTGGAAGTGGTGATGACGAGAATGGTGGTGATGATTGTGGAAGTGGTGAGGACGAGAATGGTGGTGATGACTGTGGAAGTGGTGAGGACGAGAATGGTGGTGATGACTGTGGAAGTGGTGAGGACGAGAATGGTGGTGATGATTGTGGAAGTGGTGAGGACGAGAATGGTGGTGATGATTGTGGAAGTGGTGAGGACGAGAATGGTGGTGAGTGGAAGTGGTGAGGACGAGAATGGTGGTGATGATTGTGGAAGTGGTGAGGACGAGAATGGTGGTGATGATTGTGGAAGTGGTGATGACGAGAATGGTGGTGATGATTGTGGAAGTGGTGAGGACGAGAATGGTGGTGATGACTGTGGAAGTGGTGAGGACGAGAATGGTGGTGATGACTGTGGAAGTGGTGAGGACGAGAATGGTGGTGATGACTGTGGAAGTGGTGAGGACGAGAATGGTGGTGATGACTGTGGAGGTGGTGAGGACGAGAATGGTGGTGATGATTGTGGAAGTGGTGAGGACGAGAATGGTGGTGATGACTGTGGAAGTGGTGAGGACGAGAATGGTGGTGATGACTGTGGAAGTGGTGAGGACGAGAATGGTGGTGATGTTTGGGATATAGGTTATGATGATGGTGATATCTATAGGTATGGGTTGTGGTGATGATATTATATGGTGATGATAAGGATGATGGATATGGTGATCGTAATGGTGGTGATAAAGTCATTCCCAATAGTAGAGGGCAATCATAACCATCATTATTTTCTCATCATCATCATCATCATCATCAATTAATTCTTATCATCATCATTATCGTCTTCATGAGAATAAGTTATTACTCTCATCATTGTTGATGATGCAATAATTGCAACATTTTAGGTATTAAAGAATGATAACTAATAAGAATGATTTTGATGTTGCTTTCATCATTATTTTGTCATTATTATCATTATAATCACC
>BOPN01000022.1:155000-160000 GCA_017312705.2 Penaeus japonicus | reverse complement strand
ACTCAGCAATAGCAGGGAGATCTGGAAGCAGGGCGACAGGGAGATCGATAAAATACTCGCCAGGGTTTCAAGGAAAATGATAATAATAAAAAGGCATAAGATTCAAGGAAGGAAATTGTCTAAAAGAAAAGAAAAAAAGAAAAAAAATAAACAAAAAGGGGAGATGCGTTAACGAGGAAGACGAACAAGCAAACAGGCAGAGAGAGAGAGAGAGAGAGAGAGAGAGAGAGAGAGAGAGAGAGAGAGAGAGAGAGAGAGAGAGAGAGAGAGAGAGAGAGAGAGAGAGAGAGAGAGAGAGAGAGAGAGAGAGAGAGAGAGAGAGAGAGAGAGAGAGAGAGAGAGAGAGAGAGAGAGAGAGAGAGAGAGAGAGAGAGAGAGAGAGAGAGAGAGAGGATAACACACACACACACACACACACACACACAGAGAGAGAGAGAGAGAGAGAGAGAGAGAGAGAGAGAGAGAGAGAGAGAGAGAGAGAGAGAGAGAGAGAGAGAGAGAGAGAGAGAGAGAGAGAGAGAGAGAGAACATAACAGAGAGAGAAAGAGAGAGAGACAAGAGGAGAACCCAGAAGAAAGGAAAACAAAAATAACAAAAAAACAATCAGAAACAAACAAACAAACAAGTATCTGAGATACATATCAATCACAATATCCACAAAAAACAAAACAGGGTAGAATCACTGGCAGGGATAACGAAGGCATAGAAACGGCAGGGTTTTCAAACGTACGAGGCAGGGCGTGTGTGTGTGTGTGTGTGTGTGTGCGCGTGTGACCGAGTGAAGCTAGTGTGAGGAGAGAGAGAGAGAGAGAGAGAGAGAGAGAGAGAGAGAGAGAGAGAGAGAGAGAGAGAGAGAGAGAGAGAGAGAGAGAGAGAGAGAGAGAGAGAGAGAGAGAGAGAGAGAGGGAGGGAGGGAGGTGTGTGTGTGTGTGTGCGTGGCAGGGGATACTGGGTGGGTGGGAAGGGGTAGGGAGTAAAGAGAGATAAGGGGGTGGGGGGTGGGGGTAGGGAGGCGGAGAGGGGGGGAGCGGGTGGCGCCGAGAGAGAGTGGGGGGTGGGGGGGAGGCGAGGGTTGGGAGTAGGAGGGGTAGGGAGAAAAAGGGATTGGTAGGTGGGGAGAAGGGAGGGAGAGGGGTTAGTAAGAAGGGTGAGGGAATAAGATAGGGAAAGAGAGAGAGAGAGGGAGAAAGAGGGAGAGGGAGAGAGGGAAAGAGAGAGAGAGAGAGAGAGAGGGAGAGAGAGATAGAGAGAGAGAGAGATATATATATATATATATATATATATATATATATATATATATATATATATATATATATATATAGAGAGAGAGAGAGAGAGAGAGAGAGAGAGAGAAAGAGAGAGAGAAGGATAGGTGGGGAGAGAAATAAAAGGAATGGGGCAGGAGTGAAGGAGAGAGGGTTGAAAGATAGAGGGAGGAGGAGGAGGAGGAGGAGGAGGAGGAGGAGGAGGAGGAGTAGTAGGAGGAGGAGGAAGGGAACAGAGGCGAGGGGGAGGAGGAGGAGGGGAGAGAGGGAGGACTGAGAGGTAGGGTGGATGAGTGAGGGTGGAGGAGTGAGAGAAGGAGGGAGGAGTGAGGGGAGGAGTGAAGGGAGGAGTGAGGGGAGGAGTGAGGGGGGTAGGGAGGGGAGGAGTGAGGGGAGGAGGGAGGGGAGGAGGGAGGGGAGGAGGAGGGGAGAGAGTGGGCTCCGTAATGACACGGCAGAGTGGGCGTTTCTAAGGGAATTTAGATGACTTGCATCCATCCCTCTTGCGGGCGGGGGTGATGGGGGGGGGGGAGGCGAAGAAGGGGAGGGAAGGGAAAAGAAAGGAAGGAGAAGGGGAGAAAGAAATGGAGGGAAGAGAAAGAAAAGGAAGGAGATGGAAAGAAAGAAAAGGGAGGAAGGGGAAGGAAGGATGGAGAAGGGGAGAAAGAAAAGGAGGGAAGGGAAAGAAAAGGAAGGAGAAGGGGAGAAAGAAAAGGAGGGAATGAAAAAGGAAGGAAGGAGAAAGGGAGAAAGAAAAGAGAGGAAAGGAAAGAAAAGAAGGAGAAAGGGAGAAAGAAAAGGGGGAAGGGAAAGGAAGGAAGGAGAAGGGGAGAAAGAAAAGGAGGGAAGGGAAAGGAAGGAAGGAGAAGGGGAGAAAGAAAAGGAGGGAAGTGAAAGAAAAGAAGGAGAAGGAACGAAAGAAAAGGAGGGAATGAAAAGGAAGGAAGGAGAAGGGGAGAAAGAAAAGGGGGAAGGGAAAGAAAACGAGAAGGGGAGAAAGAAAAGGAGGGAAGAGAAAAGGAAGGAAGGAGAAGGGGAGAAAGAAAAGGAGGGAAGGGAAAGAAACGAAGGAGAATGAGAGAAAAGGTGAGGAAGAAACGGAAGGAAGGAAAGAAAAAGGAAGGAAGGAAGGAGAAGAGGAGAAGAGAGGAGGGAGGAAGGGAAGGAAGAGAGGAGGGAAGGGAAAAGGAAAGGAAAAAGAAGGGAAGGGGATGGGAAAGGAAAAGAAGGAAGGAGAAGGAGAGAAAAGAGGAAGGAGGGAAAGAAGGAAGGAGGGAAGGAAAGATGGAGATCAGTGACGTATAAGAAGGGGGTGAAGGCAACACAGGAATAAAGTGAAGGAGGAAGAAGAAAATCAAATAAAGGAGACCAAGAGAGAGAGAGAAAAAAAAATAATCGTAAAAATAAGAAAAGAAAAAGACGAAAGAAAAACAAAGAAGATGAAGAAAAAGAAGGAGAAAAGAATTAGAAAAAGAGAAGAAGAATAAAAGAAAGATAAAAAAGAGAAGAAGAAAGAAAAAGAAAAACAAAACAAAAGAAGAAAGAGTAAGAATAAGAAGAGAGAAAAGGAAGAAGAAAGAAAAAGAAAAAGGAAGAAGAAAGAAAAAGAAAAAAAAGGAAGGAAGAAGAAAAAAGAAAAAAAAATCAGAAACAAAGAAATCAAGGAAATAAAAAATAAGAAAAAAAAAGAATAAGAAGAACATAAGATAAAACAAATAACAAAAATGAATAAATAGAAAAAAAAACAAATAAAACAACTCCTCTACCCTACTATCAAAACAAACAAACAAACAAACAAACAAAAGAAACTCCCTAAAACAGAAAGTAGGAATAAGAAAAAAGTAGAAGGAACAGAAGAAGAGTGAAAACAACAGAAAAAAACACGAAAGATTGAAAGAACAACAACAGAAGCAAGAACAGAAAAACAAACAAAAACAAAAACTAAAAAGCATAGAAAAATAGGAAACAATGAGAGGACGAATAAAAACATAACAATTTCAAAAACAAAACAAAACAAAACAAAAAAACTAAAAAAGAGAGAAAAAGTGCAGACTGAGTATGAGAGAAAGAGAGAGAGAGAGAGAGAAAATTGAGAGAGAGAGAGATAGATAGATAGAGAGAGAGAGAGAGAGAACATTGAGAGAGAGAGAGAGAGAGAGAGAGAGAGAGAGAGAGAGAGAGAGAGAGAGAGAGAGAGAGAGAGAGAAAGAAGCGTAGAAGGGGAAGGCTGTAAAGACACATTAGCAATATCGATTCAGAGAGGCAGAGTCGGGACATGACAAATGCACGAGAGAAAGAGAGAGATAGAGAGATAGGGAGAGAAAGAGAGAAAGAGGGAGAAAGAGAGATAGGGAGAGAAAGAGAGAAAGAGGGAGAAAGAGAGATAGGGAGAGAAGGAGGGAGAAAGAGAGATAGGGAGAGAAAGGGAAGGAGAAAGGGAGGGAGGGAGAGAGGGAGAGAGGGAGAGAGGGAGAGAAGGAGAGAAAGAGAGAAAGAGGGAGAAAGAGAGATAGGGAGAGAAGGAGGGAGAAAGAGAGATAGGGAGAGAAAGAGGGAGAAAGAGAGATAGGGAGAGAAGGAGGGAGAGAAAGAGGGAGATAGAGAGATAGGGAGAGAAAGGGAGGGAGGGAGAGAGAGAGGGAGAGAGAGAGATAGAGAGAGATAGATAGATAGATAGATAGATAGATAGATAGATAGAGAGATAGGGAGAGATAGAAAGAAGGAGATACATAAGGAGATATAGAGATAGACGAATAGGGAGAGCAAGAGATAGATAGATAGATAGATAGAGAGACAGATAGAGAGAGATAAAGAAAGAGAATGAATGAGATAGATAGATAGATAGATGAATAGATAGAGTGAAAACATAAGATGAGAGAAATAAAATAAAATAAAAATAAAAGAACGAAAGCAAAGGAAATAAGAGAGATTAAGAATAAAAGGAAGAAGAAAAAGGAAGAGAAAAAGAAAGAAAAATGGAAAGACTTGAAAGAAGGAGAGAAAGATTCAAGAAAAATAAAGGGGTGAAAGAGAACAAAAGAAAATGGAGCAAACAGAAAAAAAAACAAACGAAAATAAAAAAAGGGGAGAAAAGAAGAGGGAAGATAGAGAAAGAAAATACGGAGAAAAATATATATAAAAGAAAATAAATAGAAAATCGACGAACAAAGCACAAAGAAAGAAAAAAAGAAAGAAAGTGAGCGCAGAGAAGGAAAAGAAAGAAAGGAAGAGAAAAATAGAGGAAGAGGTAGAGAAGGAAGGAAGGGAGTGGGAGGAGAGAGAGAGAGAGAGAGAGAGAGAGAGAGAGAGAGAGAGAGAGAGAGAGAGAGAGAGAGAGAGAGAGAGAGAGAGAGAGAGAGAGAGAGAGAGAGAGAGAGAGAAGAGAGAAGAGAGAGAGAGAGAGAGAGAGAGAGAGAAAGAGAGAGAGAGAGAAAGAGAAAGAGAAAGAGAGAGAAGAGAGAGAGAGAGAGAGAGAGAGAGAGAGAGAGAGAGAGAGAGAGAGAGAGAGAGAGAGAGAGAGAGAGAGAGAGAGAGAGAGAGAGAGAGAGAGAAGAGAGAGACAAACAGACAGAGAGAGAGAAAGAAGTAAAGAAAGAGAGAGACAGACCGACAGAGAGAGAGAGAGAGACCAAGCGAGGAGGGAGGGAGTAGAGACCAAGAGAGAGAGAGTGAGGAGGGAGAGAGGAGAGAGAGAGGGGAGGGGAGGGGAGGGGGGGGGGGGGGGGGGGGGGGGGG
>BOPN01000022.1:130000-150000 GCA_017312705.2 Penaeus japonicus | reverse complement strand
GAGGAGGATGAAGAGGAGGACAAGGATGGGGAGGATCAGTATGAGAATTAGGAGGTTGAGGATGAGGATGATAAGGATGATGAAGAAAAGATTGAGAGTTGAGGAGGATGAAAACGAGGATGAAAGGGATGAGGAGGAGGTTGAGGAAGATGAGGAGGATGAGGAGGAAGAGGATGATGATGATGATGAAGAGGAGGAGGAGGGCGAGGAGGAGGAGGAGGAGGAGGAGGATAAATAGAAGGAAGAAGGGATGAGAGTGAAGATGAGGAAGATGAGGATGAGGAGGATAAATAGAAGGAAGAAAGGGATGAAAATGAAGATGAGGAAGAAGAGAAGGTGGAGGATAAATAGAAGGAAGAAGGGGATGAGAATGAGGATGAGGAAGAAGGGAAGGTGGAGGAGGAAGGCGAGAAGGAAAAGAAAAGAAAGAGAGAATAATGAGAAGGAGATGGAGGGCTCAAAGAAAGAGGAAGAAGAAGAGGAGGAAGAAGAAGAGGAGGAGGAAGAGGAGGAGGAGGAAGGAGGAAGGGAAGAATGAAAAGTGAAAGAGGAGTCACAGGAAGAGGAGGGAGAGAGGGTGAGGGGAAGAGGAGGTGGAAGGAGGAAGGGAAGAATGAAAAGTGAAAGAGGAGTCACAGGAAGAGGAGGGAGAGAGGGTGAGGGGAAGAGAAGGGGAGAGGAGAGTAGGGTAGTATGACGAGGGAGAGGCAGTGAGGGTCGTCATGGGAACACAAGGGTCGTGAGGGGAGAGACGAGGAGGAGAGGGGAGATGAGGGGAGAGGAGAGGAGGAGAGGGGAGATGAGGGAAGAGGAGAGGAGAGGGGAGAGGGGAGATGAGGGGAGAGAAGAGGAGAGGAGGAGAGGGGAGAGACGAGGAGGAGAGGGGAGAGGAGAGGAGAGGAGGAGAGGGGAGATGAGGGAAGAGGAGAGGAGAGGAGGAGATGGGAGATGAGGGGAGAGGGGAGATGAGGGGAGAGGAGAGGAGAGGAGGAGAGGGGAGATGAGGGGAGAGGAGAGGAGAGGAGGAGAGGGGAGATGAGGGGAGAGGAGAGGAGAGGAGGAGAGGGGAGATGAGGGGAGAGGAGAGACGAGGAGGAGAGGGCAGATGAGGGGAGAGGAGAGGAGAGGGGAGATGAGAGGAGAGGAGGAGAGGGGAGATGAGGGAAGAGGAGAGAAGAGGAGGAGAGGGGAGATGAGGGGAGAGGAGAGGAGAGGAGGAGATAGCAGATGAGGGGAGAGGAGAGGAGAGGAGAAGGGAGAGGAGAGGAGAGAAGGAGAGGGGAGAGGAGAGGAGAAGAGTAGAGGGGAGATGAGGGAAGAGGAGAGGGGAGATGAGGGGAGAGGAGGGGAGAGGAGAGGAGAGGAGATGAGGGGAGAGGAGAGGAGAGAAGAGGAGTTGAGGGGAGAAGAGGAGAGGGGAGAGACGAGGAGGAGATGGGAGATGAGGGGAGAGGAGAGGAGAGGAGGAGAGGGGAGAGGAGAGACGAGGAGGAGAGGGGAGATGAGGGAAGAGGAGAGGAGAGAAGAGGAGGAGAGGGGAGATGAGGAGAGGGGAGAGACGAGGAGGAGAGGGGAGATGAGGGGAGAGGAGATGAGGGAAGAGAAGGAGAGGGGAGAGGAGAGGAGAAGAGGAGAGGGGAGATGAGGGGAGATTAGGGGAGAGGTGGAGAGGGGAGAGGAGGGGAGAATAGAGGAGAGGGGAGAGGAGGGGAGAGGAGGAGAGGGGAGAGGAGAGGAGAGGAGGAGGAGATGAGGGGAGAGGAGAGGAGAGGAGGAGAGGAGGAGATGAGGGGAGAGGAGGAGAGGCGAGATGAGGGGAGAGGAGAGGAGAGGAGAGGAGGAGAGGCGAGAGGAGGGGAGAGGAGAGGAGAGGGGAGAGGAGGGGAGAGGAGGAGAGGGGAGAGACGAGGAGGAGAGGGGAGAGACGAGGGGGAGAAGGGAGATGAGGGGAGAGGAGAGAAGAGGAGGAGAGGGGAGATGAGGGAAGAGGAGAAAAGAGGAGGAGAGGGGAGATGAGGGGAGAGGAGAGGAGGAGAGGGGAGATGAGGGAAGAGGAGGAGAGGGGAGATGAGGGGACAGGAGAGAAGAGGAGGAAAGGGGAGATGAGGGGGAGCAGAGGGGGCGGAGAAGAATGGGATAAACCAGAGACAAGAGAGAGAGACAGTGAATGAAAGAGGGGGAGAGAGAGAGAGAGAGAGAGAGAGAGAGAGAGAGAGAGAGAGAGAGAGAGAGAGAGAGAGAGAGAGAGAGAGAGAGAGAGAGAGAGAGAGAGAGAGAGAGAATAAGAGAGAGAGAGAGAGAGAAAGAGAGAGAGAAAGAAAGAGAAAGAGAGAATAAGAGAGAGAGAAGGGTCGTACCAAGGGGAGTGAAAAGGTCGTGAGGATAAAAGCTCGAGAAAGAGAGAGAAAAAAAATAAAAAAAAAAGTTCAGAAAGGGAAGCTATGAAGGTCGTTTTAGCGGAATGGGAGGAGTCGTGTGTGTGAGGGGAAGGAGAGAGAGAGAGAGAGAGAGAGGGGAAAGAAGGGAGAGAGGGCAGGGAAGGAGGAGGAGGAGGAGGAGGAGGAGGAGGAGGAGGAGGAGGAGGAGGAGGAGGAGGAGGAGGAGGGGTCGTCGGGACTAAAGGGAGGCGACGGGAGAGGGGAGAGTGAGGGGAGAGTGAGGGGAGAGGGAGGGGAGAGTGAGGGGAGAGCGGGGGGAGAGGGGAGGGGGATCGCCGGGATGAAAGGTGAGAGGAGAGAGAGCGAGGCAGACTCGGAGAAGCGTAGGGGGAGGGGCGGGGAGGGGAGGGGAGGGGAAGGACTAGGAGGAGAAGGAGGAGGAGGGGGAGGAGTAGGGAGAAGGAGCTAGGGATAATAGTGGGCTGGAGGCAGGAGGAGGAGGCGGGGTGGGGGTGGGGGGGCAGAGAGGGGAGAGTGACTGAGGGGAGAGCGAGAAGGAGGTGAAGGGAACAGAGGAGGAAAAATAGAAGGGAATGAGGCAGGAAGGAGAGATAAACAGAAAGGGAAGAAAGAACAGGATAAAAGAGAGAGAGAGAGAGAGAGAGAGAGAGAGAGAGAGAGAGAGAGAGAGAGAGAGAGAGAGAGAGATACAGACAGACAGACAAAACAGACAGATAGATAGAGAGAAAGATATATAGAGAGAAAATGAGATAAGAAACAAAAGAAATACAGGAACTCGAGACGACAGAAAAGGTCGAGAGAAAAAAGGGAAAGAAGCAACAGTGAAAAAGAAAAGGGAGAAAGACAAATGCAAGGAAGAATAAAGAAGAGGGGAGATTGAATAGAAGAAAAGAGACAAGGGGAGAAAGAGAAGGGAGAAAGAGAAAGAGAAAAAAAGAAGAGAGAGAGTAAAGGAAGAAGAAGGAAAGAGAGCAAACAGAGAGAGAGAGAGAGAGAGAGAATAAGAAGGGGAGGATGGAGGATAGAGGAGGAGGAGGTGGAGTAGGAGGAGGAGGAGGAGGAGGAGGAGGAGGAGGGAGGGACAGCGGAGGTGACGAGGTGAGGGGGGAGGGAGGGAGAGAGCGGAGGGGGGGGGGGGGGGGGGGGGGGTACGGGGCTTCTGAGGGCTGGAGTGAGGAGATTAATGGAGAGGATTCAGGGAGGAACGAACGGAGTGAGGGCGGAAAAGAGGAGGAGGAGGAGGAGGAGGAGGAGGACGGAGAGGAGGAGGAGGAGGAGGAGGAGTAATAGGAGGAGGAGGAGGAGGAGGAGGAGGAGGAGGAGGAGGAGGTGGAGGAGGAGGAGGAGGAGGAGGAGGAGGAGGAGGAGGAGGAGGAGGAGGAGGAGGAGGAGGAGGAGGAGGAGGAGGAGGAGGGAGAGGAGGAGGAGGAGGAGGAGGAGGAGGAGGAGGAGGAGGAGGAGGAGGGGGAGGAGGAGGAGGAGGAGGGAGAGTAGGAGGGGAAGGGAGAGGAGGTGGAGGAGGAGGAGGGGGAGGGAGAGGAGGAGGAGGAGGGGGGAGGAGGGAGAGGAGGAGGAGGAAGAGGAGGAGGAGGTGGGGGAGTAATAGGAGGAGGACGGAAAAGAGGAGGAGGAGGAGGGAGAGGAGGTGGAGGAGGAGGAGGGGGAGGGAGAGGAGGAGGAGGAGGGGGGGAGGGAGAGGAGGAGGAGGAGGTGGGGGAGGAAGAGGAAGAGTAATAGGAGGAGGAGGAGGAGGAGGTGGGGAGTAATAGGAGGAGGAGGGAGAGGAGGAAGAAGAAGAGGAGGAGGAGGAGGAGGTGGGGGAGTAATAGGAGGAGGAGGAGGAGGGAGAGGAGGGGAAGGAGAAGGAGGGCGAAGGAAAGAAAGAAGAGGGGAAAGAAGAGGAAGAAGACGAAGGAGAGGAGGAGGAAAAGGAGAAAAGAAGAGGAAGAAGAAGAAGGAGAAGAAGAAGAGGAATGAGAGACAGACGAGAATGAGAAAAAGGAGGAGAGGGGAAAAGAAGGGAAGAAAGGAACACGAGAAAAAGACTAGGAATAAATATCGCTGAAAGATGAAGGAGAAAGAGGGAGAAGGAGGAGAGGGGAAAAGAAGATAAAGAAACGAACAAGGAAGGAGGAGAAGAAGAGAACAAAGAAGAAAAGGAAGAAGAAGAAATGAAGAAGAAGAAGAAAGAAAGAAAAAAAGAAACAGTGGAAAGAAGGTAGATAAAAAAGAAGATGAAGAAGAAGAAAAAGAAGAAGAATGAGAGAAGTCGAAGAAAAAAAAGTAGAAAAAGAAGAAAATGAAAGACAAGAAGAATAAGAAGAGGGAGAAAGGATAATAAGAACAGAGAATATAATTTAAAAAGATAAAAAAGGAAAATAAAAGATAAGGTTAGTAGAAGAAGAAGAAGAGGGAAAGAAATACAAAAAGAAGAAAAAAAGAAGAAAAAAGAAGAAAAAACAACAAGAAAAGAAACGAAGAAAGAGAGAAAAAATACCACAAAAAAAAAACAAGACAAAACAGAGACAAGAAGGAGGAACAACAACAAAAACAAACAAACAATCCAAAGAAGCGAAGAAACAAACAACCAACCAACCAACCAAACAAACAAACAATAAAACAAGAATAACAGAAAGACGAAAGGAATAAAGATAAACAAGAGAGACGAAGGAGAAGGAGAAGAAAAAGAAAAAGGTAAATAGAGCGAGTAGAACAAACATTTCTTTTAACATGAAGGTGAGATAAAATATTAAAAGAGGGAGTAAAGCACACAGATAAAAGCGGGGGAAGGGGTGGAGGGGATAAGGAGGGAGGGGAGGGAGGGGGATAATGGGGAGAGGGAGGGAAGGGAGGATAAGGGAGGGGGAGAGGGGGAGGGAGAAGAAACGAGGCGGAATAAACATCGAAAGAGAGAGAGAGAGAGAGAGAGAGAGAGAGAGAGAGAGAGAGAGAGAGAGAGAGAGAGAGAGAGAGAGAGAGAGAGAGAGAGAGAGAGAGAGAGAGAGAGAGAGAGAGAGAGAGAGAGAGAGAGAGAGGGAGAGAGAGAGAGGGAGAGAGAGAAAGAGAAAGAACGAAAGAGAGCGAAAGAGAGAGAGGGAGAGGGAGAGAGAGCGAGAGAGAGCGAGAGAGAGCGAGAGAGAGAGCGAGAGAGAGAGTGAGGGGAAACAGAGGGGAGACGTAGGAAAAGACTGGAAGGGAAGGTGTGGCAAGGTGAGGAAAGAAGAGAATCGAACGAGGGGAGAGAATTATAAAAAAAAAGGAGAGGAAAAAAAAAGAAAAAAAAGAAGAGGGTGGGAATGAGACAAAAAAGAAGAATGTGAATGATAAATAAATAGGTAGATAGATAGATAGATAGATGATAAAAGAGGGATAGATTATATATATATATATATATATATATATATATATATATATATATATATATATATATATATATATATATATATATATATATATATATATATATATATATATATAAAGAGAGAGAGAGAGAGAGAGAGAGAGAGAGAGAGAGAGAGAGAGAGAGAGAGAGAGAGAGAGAGAGAGAGAGAGAGAGAGAGAAGGAAAAAAGGAAAAAAAGAAAAAAAGAAAAAAAAGAAAGAAAGAGGGAAAAAGAGAAAGAGAAAGACCCAGACAGAAACATAAAGAGAAATAAATCGACAGACAGATAGAGAGTGAAAAAGGCCAAAAGAAAGAGACAGACGGAGAGAGTGATAAATGGGGAAATAGATAGGAAAATAAATATAATGCTAAATAAGGAAGAAAAAGAATCTGAGGGGAGGGTGAGAAATGTTGGTCTTGGCGAGAGGGGAGGAGAATGGAAATGAGAAAGAGAGAGAGAGAGAGAGAGAGAGAGAGAGAGAGAGAGAGAGAGAGAGAGAGAGAGAGAGAGAAAGATAAAGGGCGAGAAAAAAGGAAGAGAAAGAGAGAGAGCGAGCGAGAGAGAGAGAGAGAGAGAGAGAGAGAGAGAGAGAGAGAGAGAGAGAGAGAGAGAGAGAGAGAGAGAGAGAGAGAGAGAGAGGTATGGGAGAGGGGACACACCAAGGGTGGCGGGGGCGAGAGGATGAGCAGGAAGGGAGGAGGAGGAGGAGGAGGCAAGGAGAGAGGAAGGAGGATGTAGAGGAGGAAGGAGGAGGTAGGGAGGGAGGAGGAGGCAGGCTGGGAGAGAGGAGGAGGAAGGAGGAGGCAGGCAGGGAGGGAGGGGGAGGTAGGCAGGCAGGAAGGAGGAGGTAGGAAGGGAGGAGGTAGGCAGGGAGGGATGGAGGGAGGGAGGGAGGGAGGAGGAGGGAGGGAGAGAGAGCTGTGATGAGTGACGCGTCTGGCTGACAGGGTGACGGGGATGCCGACTGCCAGGCGTCACATCTCTCGCTCATCTCCCCAACTCACTTCCTTCCCTCTCCCCCTCCCTCCCCTCCCCACGCTAGCTCCCCATCTCCCCATCATCGTTCCCTTGCTCTCTCTCTCTTTTTCTCTCTCTCTCTATATATATATATGTTCTTTTCTCTCTCTTTCACTCTCTCTTTCTCCCTTCCTCTCTCTTACCGCTCTGTCTCTCCCTCTCTCTCTCTGCTCTTTGCTTCTCTCTTGCTCTCTCTTTCTTGATATTTTTTTTCTCCCTCCTCCCCCCCCCCCTCTTTTCCTTCTTCTGTTTCTCTCCGTCACTCTTCTCTCTCTCTCTCTCTCTCTCTCTTTGTCTTTCCCTGCCTGTAAGCTTGTCTGTTTCTTCTTTTTTCTTCGTATGTCTGTATTTCTCTCCTATCCTTTCTTTCCATCACCAGCTCTTTCCTTCTCTCTCTCTCTTTTTGTTTCTCTTTCTCTTTTTTTATATGATTCTCTCTCTCTCTCTCTCTCTCTCTCTCTCTCTCTCTCTGTCTCTCTCTCTGTCTCTCTCTCTCTCTCCCTCTCTCTCTATCTATCTATATCTCTCTCTCTGTATTTTTTTCTCTCCCAATCTCTTTCTCTATTTCCTGTAGCTCCCTCTTGTCCCTCTTTCCCTCCCACTCTCGCGCCTCCATCGCTCTCACGCGCGCTCTCTCTCTCTCTCTCTCGCTCTCACTCTCTCTCATTCTTCTTCCTCCAACTTTCCTACACTCTCCGACCCTCCCTATCCCCCCCCCGTCCTTATCCTATCCTCCCCCCCTCTCTCTCTGTTCTCCCCACTCACTCTCCTTTCCTTCACTCTTTCCTTTTCCTCCCACGCTCTCTTTACTCCATACTCTCACTTCCTCTATTCCCTCCCCTCGCTCCCTTTCCACCCTGACCTCTTTTCCCCCTCCTTTAACCTCTTACCCTTTTCTCTCCTTTTTCCTCTCCTCTCTCCCTCCTTTCTCTCTTCAGCGAAACCCCTTTCCTTTTAACTTTCCTCTTTCCCCCCACCCCCACCCCCTCACCATCATATCCTCCTCTTCCTCTCCTCCCTCCCCTTTATTTTCCTCCCTCTTTCTAATCCTCATTTTCCTCCCCTTTCACCTTCCACCCTCCCATCCTCATTCCCCTCTCCAGCAAAGCTCCCCTTCCCTCTTAACCCTCCCCCACTTACCCTCATTTCCCCTCTCCACCTACCTTTCATTTACCCTTCCTCTCTCCCCTCCCCTTCCCACCCCTCCCCACCTACTTTCATTTCCCTTTCCTCCCCTTCCCTTCCCACCTTTCCCCACCTACTCTCATTTCCCCTTCCTCCCTTTCCCACCCACATTTCCCCTTCCTCCCTTCCCTTCCTTCCCCTCATTCTCCTCATTCCCTCCCCTCCCCTCCCCTCATTTCCCCTCCCTCCCTCCCCACCTACCCACATTTCCCCTACCTCCCTCCCTCCCTCCCTCCCCTTCCTTCCCCCTCCCTCCCCTTCCTTCCCCTCATTTCCCCTCATTCCCCTCTCCAGCGCAGCTCCCCTTCCCTCACGACGGCAGAGCAGGACTGAGGATGTGGTGATGGCCAGCTCGCCTTTAGGTCTTGCAACCAGCCAGCTCCTGAGTCCAGGCGACCCATCCGCAGGGGAACAGAACGAAGAAGACTGAACACTATCGAAGCAGAGAGAGGGCGTGCGTGCGTGCGTGCGTCTGTGCGTGTGTGCGTGCGTGTGTATGTGCGTGCGTGCGGGTAGACTGTGAGAGAGGGGTGTAGGGGACGGGTGAGGGGAGGGGTGAGGGGAGGGGAGGGATGGAGGGAGGGTGGGTGGTTAGGAGGGTGTGAGAGAAGAGTGGAGGAGTGAGGGGAGGGGAGGGAGGGGAGGGAGGGGAGTTAGGAGGGTGAGAGAGGAGCGGAGGATAGGGTGAAGGGAGGGAGGGAAGGAGGGAGGGAGGGGAGGGAGGGTGAGGAGGATGGTAGGGTGAGGGGAGAGAGAGCGGTGAGAATGGGAGGAAGTGAGGGAGAGCGGGGAGGGTGGAATGAGGGAGGGAGGGGGGAGTCCGATGGGTTAGAAGGGCGTGAGAGGAAGGAGGAAGGGAGGGAGGGAGGGAGGGAGGGAAGGAGGGAGGAAGGGAGGGAGGGAGGGAGGAAGGGTAGGATAGGAAGGGCAGGGAGGGATGGTGGAGAAAGATGAGGGTGTGGAGGGAGGGAGGGAGGCATGCCAGACACACACACACATACACACACACACACACACACACACACACATACACACACACACACAGATTGATAGCTAGCTAGCTAGCTAGCTAGATAGATAGATAGAGAAAGAGTTACGTAATCACACAGACACACACACACACATATCTATCTATTTATCTATATATATTTATATATATAAGGCGAACAAAAAGAAGAATTGGATGAAGAGGAGGAAAGAAAGGAGATAAAGATGGAGAAGGAACGAGTAGGTGGAGGAAGAGGAGGAGGAGGAGGACGAGAGAAGGGAAGAAGGGAGGAGGGGGAGAGGAGAGGGAGGGAGGTGGAAAGAGAGTCAAATAGATCCTTAGGAGGGAGGGGGGCCGGAGAGGGCATAG
Source organism: Penaeus japonicus (assembly GCA_017312705.2). Classification (NCBI taxonomy): domain Eukaryota; kingdom Metazoa; phylum Arthropoda; class Malacostraca; order Decapoda; family Penaeidae; genus Penaeus; species Penaeus japonicus. The sequence continues at coordinate 140,660 of BOPN01000022.1, read as the reverse complement.
AGTAGGAGGGGATAGGCAGATGAGGAGGAGGAGGAGGAAGAGGAGGAAGAGAAGGAGAGAGAGGAGGAGGAGGAGGAGAAGGAAGAAGAAGAAGAGGAAGAAGAGAAGATAAAGTATCAAGAGGACTGTGTGAAGGAGGAAGAAGGTAAAATATAGATAAACCAAGCGTAAGAGAAAAAAAAAGAAAATAAGAAAGAGAGGAATTAGAAAGAAAAAAAATCGAAGCGGAAGAAAGAAAGCAAGAGAGAAGAAGAAGAAGAAAAAAAAAACGATAAAATTTGAAAAGAAGAAGAAGGAAAAATGGAATGAAAGAAAAAAAAGGAAAATAAAAAATAGATGAGAAGCAAGGAGAGAAAAAAAAAAATCAGAAAGAATAGGAAAAAGAGAGAGAGAGAGAGAGAGAGAGAAAAAAACGGTAAAAATAATGAGAAAAGAGAATGATCTGAAAGAAAAGAAAAAAAAAAAAAAAAAAAAAAATGATAAGTAGAGCGAGAAGAAGAACTAGAAAAAAATTATAAAAGAGAAGAGAGACAATAAAAAACAAGATATAAAAATAAGGTCGCGAAGAAGAAAAGAAAATAAAGAAAAATGAGGATAGAAAAAAAAACACAAAAAAAAACGAGAAATAAATACGAAGAGAAACGAAGAACAAACAACAACAGCAAAGAAAGAAGTAAAAAAGATAAGAATGAGAGAGAAAAACAAACACGATAAGAAACAAAAAAGAAGCAGATAAAGAAAGAGAGAAAGAAAAAATCGAGAGAAGAGACAAAGAAAAAAAAAAATATATATGAAAAAAAGGATAAAAAAAAGCAGAGCCGAGAGGGGAAAAAACGTTTGAGAAAGAAGGAAGGAGGAAGGGGGGAGAGGGGAGAGAGGGAGAGAGGGGAGAGAGGGGAGAGGGGAGGAGGGAGAGGGGAGAGGAGAGGGGAGAGAGGGGGAGAGAGGGAAGAAGGGGGGGGAGGGGAGGAAGGGAAGAGAGGGGAGAAGGGGGAGAGGGAGAGGGGGAGAGAGGGGAGGAAGGGGAGGAGGGAGAGGGGGAGAGGGGAGGAAGGGAGGGGGAGAGAGGGGGGGAGGGAAGGGGGAGAGGGGAGGAAGGGAAGAGAGGGGAGGAAGGGGAGGAAGGGGAGAGAGAGGAGAGGGGAGGAAGGGGAGAGAGGGGAGAGGGGAGGAAGGGGAGAGAGGGGAAGAAGGGGAGGAAGGGGAGAGAGGGGAGAGAGGGGAGGAAGGGGAGAGAGGGGAGGAAGGGAAGAGCGGGAAGAGAAGGCAGGAAGGGGAGAGAGGGGAGGAAGGGGAGGAAGGGGAGAGAGAGGAGAGGGGAGGAAGGGGAGAGAGGGGAGAGGGGAGGAAGGGAAGAGAGGGGAAGAAGGGGAGGAAGGGGAGAGAGGGGAGAGAGGGAGGAAGGGGAGAGAGGGGAGGAAGGGAAGAGCGGGAAGAGAGGGGAGGAAGGGGAGAGAGGGGAGAGGGGAGGGGAGGGGAGGTAGGAGGAGAATCAAATAGATCCACGGGAGGGAGGAGGGGCAGCCCGGAGAGGGGGGGGGGGGAGGAAGGAGAGAAGGGAAATGAAAGAGAGGAGATAGGAGGGGAAAGGGGAAAGGGATGAGGGGACGAGAGAGGGGAAATGAAAGATGGGAGAGGTGAGGAAGGGAGAATAGAGGGGGGAAGAGAGAGAAGAAAGGGAAGAAGAAAGTTGAGAGAGAGGAGAGGGGAGACTGGAGGGAGAAAAGGGTGGGCAGGAGAAGGGATGGAGAAAGGAAAGGGTTTGAAAGGGAGAGGAAGGAGAGACAAGGAGAAAGAGAGAGAGAGAGAGAAAGAGAGAAAGAGAGATAGATCGTGAGAGAAAAAGAAAGAAAGAGAGAGAGAGAGAGAGAGAGAAACAGAGAGAGAGAGAGAGAGAGAGAGAGAGAGAGAGAGAGAGAGAGAGAGAGAGAGAGAGAGAGAGAGAGAGAGAGAGAGAGAGAGAGAGAGAGAGAGAGAGAGAGAGAGAGAGAGAGAGAGAGAGAGAGAGAGAGAGAAAGAGAGAGAGAGGCCAGGAGAGGTGAAGGGGACAGAACAGAGGGGAGGTGAGAGGGCCGGAAGGGAATGAGGAGAAGGGGAGGGAGTAGGAGGGTCGGAAGGAAGCGCAGACATGATGAAGGGAGGGAGGGAGGGAGGGAGGGAGGGGAGAGGATAGAAGGAAGAGAAGAGAAGAGGAGGGAGGGAGTGAGGGAGGGAAGGAGAGAGAGGAGAGGAGAAGGAGAGAGGGCCGGGAGGGAGGGGAGAGGAGAAGGAGAGGGAGGTACAGGAGGGAAGGAAGGGTAGGAGGAAAGAAGGGTAGGGGAGAAGGAGTGAGAGAGGGAAGGGAAAAAGGACTGAGAGAGGGGAGAGGGGAGAAGGAGTGAGAGAGGGGAGGGAAGAAGGAGTGAGAGAAGGGAAGGAAGAAGGAGTGAGAAAGGGAAGGGAAGGAGTGAGAGAGGAGAGGGAAGAATGACTGTGAAAGAGGAGAGGGAAGGGAAAAATGACTAAGAGAGGGGAGAGGGAAGAAGTTGTGAAAGAGGGTAGAGGGAAGGAGTAGAGGGGAGGGAAGAAGAACTAAAAGAGAGGAGAGGGTAGAGGGAAGGGGTAGAGGGGAGGGAAGAATGACTGAGAGAGGGGAGGGAAGAATGACTAAGAGAGGGGAGAGGGAAGAAAGACTAAAAGAGAGGAGAGGGTAGAGGGAAGGGGTAGAGAGAAGGGGTAGAGGGAGAGACGTCCACCAGCCTCCCTCCCACAACTTGAGGGCGATGATGGCTTCCATATTTTCGCTCCTGTCCGGACTTTAAAGTTCCCATTCCTAAGTTAGAAGGCTATTTTCCTTTCCTTAAATCAGAGCTTATTGGTAGATCTGCTCCGGCCAGAGATTCATTCACAGAGACGTGCGGGAGGGAGGGAGGGAGGGGGGATGCTGTGCCGCCCACGGTGTCACCTGAGAGAGAGAGAGAGGGGGGGAGAGGGGGGAGATAGGGAGGGAGAGAGAGGGAGGGAGAGAGAGGGAGAGAGAGAGAGAGAGAAAGCATTGAGAGAGAGAGGGGGGGGATAGGTAGGGAGAGAGGGAGGGAGAAAGGGATACAGAGAGAGAGAGAGAAAGAGAGAGAGAGATAAAGAGATAGATAGATAGATAGACAGAGAGAGTGAAACAGAAAGAGAGAAAGGGAAGGAGAGATAAAGAAGTAGATAGATAGATAGATAGATATAGAGAACGAAAGAGATAGATAGATAGAGAGAACGAAAGAGATAGATAGATAGAGAGAACGAAAGAGATAGATAGAGAGAACGAAAGAGATAGATAGATAGAGAGAACGAAAGAGATAGATAGATAGAGAGAACGAAAGAGATAGATAGAGAGAACGAAAGAGATAGATAGATAGAGAGAACGAAAGAGATAGATAGATAGAGAGAACGAAAGAGATAGATAGATAGAGAGAGAGAGTTTGGTACCATTTACAACCACCTGCGGCTGTCTTGCACCATTAGGGACCACCTGCGGCCAGCTGGCACCACCTGGCACCACCTACTGCTCTCTGGCACTAACATCCTTACGGAAAACCCCAGATCAACAACCTTAGGGGGGACTGCACTAACTATATCCTAAGGGAAAGTTGAAAGCACATACACACACAAACAAACAGACAAACAAACAAACAAACAAACCTTAACCTACAAGCGAAACACGATGATGAAAAAAAAAACTCCAGTAAATACAACAACAAAAACATGAGCCTCATAGACAAGAAGAGGAAATAACAAACGGAAATACAACAAACAAACAAAAAACAAACAAAAACAAAGCCATCCACACGCGCGCAAAAAAAAAAGGAAAAAAAAAAACTAAAAGAAAACCTCTGGCATACAAGCTAGAGTTGCCAGATAGCATAAAACGGGAGAGGCAACGAGGGACAATGAGAGTGGAAGAAGGAGGCGGAAATAACAGATAAGAACGAAGGATGATGAAACGCAGAGGAAGTGGGAAGAGATGAAGGAGGAGGAGAGAGAGGGAAAGAGGGAGAGAGAGAGGAAGGAAAGGGGGGAGAGATGGAGATGGAGAGAGAGAGAGAGAGAGAGAGAGAGAGAGAGAGAGAGAGAGAGAGAGAGAGAGAGAGAGAGAGAGAGAGAGAGAGAGAGAGAGAGAAAGAGCGAGAGAGAGTGAGAGAGAGAGGGATAAAGAGAGAGAGAGAGAGAAAGAGAGAGCGAGAGAGAACGAGAGAAAGAGCGAGAGAGAGAGAGAGAGGGAGAGAGAGAGAGAGGTAGACAGAGAGAGAGAAAGCGAGAGAGAAAGAGAGAGAGAGCGAGAGAGAGAGTAAGAGAGAGTGAGTGAAAGAGAGAGAAGGAGACAGAGACAGACAGACAGACAGAGAGAGAGGGACGTCACAGCAGAAAGCAGGAGAGGAGAAAAAGCAGACGGGATAAGCTCACCAACATCCCGGACGAAGCAGCAATAACAGCAATAACAGCAGTAATGCCACGGCGACAAGAGAGCAGTCACAGGAGCGATAAGATCGCTGCCACAGCACAGCGCCGGCAGCAACAGCAGTGGCAGCAATTAGCCCACAGGCACCCTGGGGATAACCGCCCCCCTCCCCCCTCCCCATACCCCCTTTTGATATCCCCCTCTGTCTTCCAGCTCCCGAAGTTATCATCTGGCACCATCTGGCGACACAGCCCCCCGGCGCCTCAAACAGGGTGACGACACCTTCGACACACACATACACACACACGTACACATACACACATACATACACAGGGCCAAATCGACGCACACACACGCACACCCACATAATATACACGCAGGCAGATACATCCACATACAAATACTGATGAACCCACATACACTCAGGTAACCAAACCTTCCCGTCCCAACATCCACACGTGCTCACGTTCTCCCGCAAACACATGAACACACACACACACACGCTCGATCACCCACACCCATGAATACAAACACACATGCTCGAACACACACACACCCTCACCCTCGAACACCCACCCACACCCACACACATGAACACACACCCACACCCAAACCTACACACACACCCCACCCACCCACAACCATGAACACAAACACACATCCCACTCACACACCCACACCCACACAAACACGCACACACTTTCCCCCTACGCCCTCGGCACATGACCTGTTTCAAACCACATCCATGGCACTTCCGTCTCCCTCAAGGCAACTAACGAACCACCGAACCGCCTAGCACGCTTGTTATTGAATGCCCTAAGACTAGTAGGTCGCTCGCTCGCTTTACCCGTATTTGCCCCGCGTGGACCACCGGGGCATATGTATCTAGAGTCTCAAGGGCTCTTCTAGGGGACTCGTGAACGATGCCTGAAGACCTCTTCTGTTGGAAGGGCCTGGGGCTTGGGGCTTGGGGTCTTGGGGCTTGGCTGGTGTCCCAAGGCTGTTGTGGAGGGGGGGGGGGGGTTAGGGACGTCTGGAGGAGGATGTTGTTGTTGTTTGAATGTGACTTTTGAAAGTGTATGACAATGTTGCGGAGTGGTGTTGGTTCCGGTGATAGCATTTAGGACAATGCTGAAGGTTTAAAGCCAGAGTTTTAAGAAGGTGTTAAGTCTTAAGACGGTGTTTGTTAAGTTCTGAAGATGATGATGGTCAGCAGAGCGATTTCGAAGGTGCAGGTAAGAATGCTAAGAGAGACTTATGACAGTGTTAAGTTTTCAAGATAGGATTATGGCCTTTATGGGTTCGGAGGATTGTGTTATGACAGTGTTAAGTTTTGGAAAGACAGTGCCATGGCATCGTATAGGTTTCGCAGACGGTATTTAAGTGTGATATCTAAACTATAAAGTATAAAAAATTCTCAGGCTGTCATTAATTAAGGTATAAAATTGTATAAATTTGGAAAAAAAAACATGTAAAATCAACTTGAAACTGTAGAGAAAAAGAAAATCAAGGATGACCTTCAAAAAGACATAAAAGGTAATGAAGAAAATTCTATGGTTTAAAAAGATCTTAACCAGGGGCTAACTTCAAGGCAATACTATGGAAATGTATAGGCCTTGAAATCAAACTTGAGGTTGACCTCAAGAATAGTGAATATCTTTGGAGAATAGCAATTAGAACTACATATAAGACAATGCAACTGAGATGCATAAGTTTGGGAGAAAATAGTTTACTTGTACACACGCATACATACATACATGAACACACCACACTAAACATACACACACACATAAGCACACATACACACACACGCACACACAAACACACACACACACACACACACACACACACACACACACACACACACACACACATACATACATATATATATATATATATATATATATATATGTATATATATATATATATATATATATATATATATATATCCGGTTTCTTGTCTTTTTTAACACTCTACTTTTTCCTTTCTGTCTGTCTCCGCTTATATATATATTTATTTTTATCTGTGTTTCTCTTATTCTATCTCTCTCTTTCTCTCTCTCTCTCTTTCTCTCTCTCTCTCTCTATATATATATATATATATTTAGAGAGAGAGAATAAGAGAAAGAGAATGAGAGAGCGATAATGAGAGAGAGGGAGAGGGAGAGAGAGAGAGTAAGAGAAAGAGAGAGTAAGAGGGAGAGAAAGAGTAAGAGAGGGAGAGAGAGAGTAAGAGGAAGAGAGAGTAAGAGGAAGAGAGAGTAAGAGGAAGAGAGAGTAAGAGGAAGAGAGAGTAAGAAAGTAAGAGAGAGAGAGAGAGAGAGAGAGAGAGAGAAAGAGAGAGTAACAGAGAGTAAGAGAAAGAGAGTAAGAGAAAGAAAGAGAGAGAGTAAGAAAGATAGAAAAAAAACCCACAAAACAATACAAACGAAATCAAAATACCCCCCTAAAAAAAAATAAAAAAAAGAAAGAAAAAACAAAACAAAACAAAAGACATCAATACCAAAATCCCAAAAAACAAACAAACACCTAAATACCTAGTAGACACACTTGCTCCTGACAGTGAGAGTCAGGTGGTCCGTCGGAGCCAGCTGGGTGTGAAATAGCCATCTGCAGTCATAGGGGCCGATGGTAGAAAGTTGGTAGATGGTCGAGGGAGTAATAATATAGAATCTTTTAGATGCAAATTCGGAGCGGAGAGGGGAGAGTGTGAGGGGAGGGGAGTGTGAGAGGGAGAGGAGAGGGAGAGTGTGAGAGGAAAGGGGAGAGGGAAGAGGGGATAGGAGAGGGGAGAGTGTGAGGGGAGAGAGGAGGGGGGGGGGGGGGGGGGGGGGGAGAGGGGGAGGGGGAGAGGGGGAGGGAGAGAGGGGGAGAGGGGGAGAGGGAGAGTGTGAGGGAGAGGGAGAGTGTGGGAGGGGGAGAGGGGAGAGGGAGAGGGGGAGGGGGAGAGGGAGAGAGTGTGAGGGGAGAGGGGAGAGTGTGAGGTGAGAGGGAGAGTGGGGGAGGGAGAGGGGAGAGGGAGAGGGGAGAGGGAGAGTGTGAGGGGAGAGGGGAGAGGGAGAGTGTGAGGGGAGAGGGGAGAGGGAGAGTGTGAGGGGAGAGGGAGAGTGTGAGGGGAGAGGGAGAGTGTGAGGGGAGAGGGAGAGTGTGAGGGGAGAGGGAGAGTGTGAGGGGAGAGGGAGAGTGTGAGGGGGAGGAGAGAGTGTGTGAGATTAATACTAATACTAATACTTCATTTTTTAATATTTTTTAATATTTTTATCATTTTTCACCTATTATTTAATATTTTAAACACATTAATAATGCCTTTCATTTTAATAATTTTAATACTTATCATTATCTTTCATTTTAATACTATCATTTTAATATTTAATATCATCGTACCATTTTACTGATTACTAATACTAATACTTTCGCCATTTACTATCATTAATAGACTTTCATATCAATACTAATAATTAATACTAATACTTTCTTAAAACCATATTATCATCAAATTAATATTACTATTCATTATACCATTTTTTAATACTTTACTAATACTAATACTTTCTTGCACCATCAAACGCCATTTACATTATCATTTATCATTTTCATTTTATCATTTTCAATACTTCCATTTTTTAATATTAATACTCATTACTACTTTTAATACCTTTTCATTTTCATTTTTATCATTTTTCATTATCATTTTCAATAATTTTCACTATCATTTTAATTTATTATCATTTTTTAATATTTATCATTTTCATTTTTTAATATTTTTATTATTTTCATTATTTTATCTAATATTTAATATTTAACCATTATTTTTATCATTTTTCATTTCATTACTTTTATTATCTTCATTTATTATTTTAATACCTTTTCTTTACTACATTATATCTCTGTACCATTTTAATACTTTCATTACTATCATTTCAATACCTTACTAATACTAATACTCATTCCATTTTATCTTTCTACTAATACTAATACCTTCTTACTTTCTGTTCACTAATAATTTTTCATTTCTTTACTAATACTTACTCATCAATACTACTCTTTCATTTTCAATACTAATTAATTATTATCTAATACTTCATTTTTTAATACTTCTCATCATCTTTCATCTTTACTAATACTTTTCATTTTTCATCATTTTTTATCATTCTTACTTACTTTATCATTCTTTACATCATCATCTTTTAATACTCTTTCATTTTTCAATACTTAATACCTTTTCATTTTTCAATACTATCATCTTTTCATTAATACTATCATCGTTTTCATTTATCACTACCTTACTACATAATACCTTACTATCAATAATAATACAATACCTTTCACTACTAATACCATTTTTCAATACTAATACTCATTTTTTACTTCATCTTTCACACTATCACTAACAATTTCACTTTGCTCCATTTACCAATACTATCATTTTCAATACTCTTTCATTTTCATTACTAATAATTTACTAATTTTCATCACTTTTTCAAACTATCATTTTATCATCTTCACTATCATCAATAATACCTTTCATTTTACTAATACTATTTTAATACTTCAATACCTTCATTTTAATATTAATACCATTTCTTACTAATACTCTTCACACTCATCACTAATACTTCATTACTAACATTACCTTCATTATACTAATACTACTACCTTCATCATCACTACTAATACTACTACTAACACTATCTTCATCTCATCAACCACCTTTCACTACTATCATTTCATCATCATTTTCAATACTTACTCAATAATACTCAATTTTTTCACGTTCAATACTATCTTACTTTCATTTTTAATATTTTTAATACTTTAATACTAAAACTATCATTTTCAATATTTTTTTGTTCACATTATCACGCCCTTCCATTTTTACTTCATTACTTCATTTCATTCTTTTTCATTTTTTAATACTCATTTTTAATATTTTCATTACTATCATTTACTACTCTTCACTATCATTAATATTTTCGTCTAATTACTTACTTCATTACTTTTGTCACTCTTTCTTTAATACTATCAATTTTTCATTTTTCATTTTTTATCATTTTTCAAGATCTTTAATATTTTATTACTTAAAACTAATATAGCCATTTTTTCATTAATTAATATTACTTATTTTCTTAATATTTAATATCTAATGTTCGCCATTTTCTACATTATCATTTTACTTTTTATTTTTTTATTATTTTTATCATTTACATTTTTAATATTTTACATTATCATTTTATACTTTTTCATTTTTTTATCATTTTTTATTTATATTTTTTAATAATTTTTCATTTTTTTAATACTTTAATATTTTTTTCATTTTTACATTTTTATCATTTTTCATTTATTTTTTAATATTTTTAATATTTATTATCGCTTAATATTAATATTTAATATTTATTTATATTCTTTTTATTTTTTATTATTTTTTATCATTTTTCTATTTTTGTTAAAAATTATTTTTATTTTTATTATTTTTTATTATTTTTTTACTTAATATTTAATATTTATTTAATATTTTTTTATTATTTAATAAACATTATTTACTATTTATTTAATATTTTATTATTTTATTATTTTTTTTTATATATATTTTTTTAATATAAAACACATTTTTTACTACGCTCTTTTCATTTTTACATTACTATTATCAATATTTTTTAATACTTTCATTTTTTAATAATTAATACTTTCATTACTAATAATTATCATTTACTATTACTTACTTAATATTACTTTAACATATCTAATAGCCTTACTAATATTACTAATATCTTTTATTATCAATAATTGATTCATTTTTTATTACTTTTTAAACCCATTTTAATATTTTTTGTACCTATTTGAGTGTGAGAGGAGAGGGAGTGAGGGGAGAGGGAGAGTGGGAGGGGGGAGAGGGAGAGTGCGGAAGGGAGGGAGAGCGTGAGGGAGAGAGAGAGAGTGTGAGGGGAGAGGGGAGAGTGTGAGGGGGAGGGAGTGGGTGAGGGGAGAGGGAGAGTAGAGGGGGAGAGAGAGTGTGAGAGGAGAGGGAGAGGTGTGAGGGGAGAGGGAGAGAGTGTGAGGGGAGAGGGAGAGGGAGAGGGTGAGGGGAGAGGGGGAGGGGAGAGGGAGAGTGTGAGGGGAGAGGGAGAGTGTGAGTGGAGAAGGAGAGTGTGAGGGGAGAGGGAGAGTGTGAGGAGAGGGAGAGTGTGAGGAGAGAGAGGGAGGGGAGAGAGAGAGAGAGGAGAGAGAGAGAGAGGG
>BOPN01000022.1:120000-125000 GCA_017312705.2 Penaeus japonicus | reverse complement strand
TATTTGCCTTAATGTCAGCGTGCCTTAAAAAGAATAATAACTTTTACACGTCTGTAGAAACAGGTTCGGTTTTGGAATTACAGTTATTTCGAAGCTGAAAGGCCTTTGCTTGCCCCCCCCCCCCACACACACACAAGCAGGAGGGTTAATTTTGCTGTGAGATGAAGAGGGTTTGAGACCCGTTTTAAATAGGTTTCGAATGGCTGATTCTCTTCTTTTTTTTTTTTTGTATGGCATTTAGAGGATTTTTTTTGTTATTCTTTCGCTATTTTATTTTATTTCATTTTCATGTCGTTACCTGTATGCAGTTTTGATGTTATTACACTCTTGTTCTGTGTCTGTATATACACACGCACACGCATAAACACGTACACATACACGTAAACGAACACATACACACACGCACGCACGTACACGCACACGAACACCACACCCACACACACACACACACACACAGACAAACACACCCACACGCAACAAAATAATTCCCCACTTAACGCCCGTCCACATATGCGTCCGTGGCATCCTCAGCATACATCGTGCATATCATGACTCTTGGACTTTGCAACATATCACATATATCACCTGTGTATGCGTGTATTTTTTTCTTTTTTTTAAATATTACTGTGAAGTGTGTTATGACGGCCAAACGTAGAAAAATCCGTGCTATTTAGTTAATGTAGGTACACTATACTACCCCATAGAGCTATGATACATGCTATTCACACAACGTTCGATTTACATAACATCGTGTTTTGCGGAATATATTGTGGATGTTATGTGCGAATGCTTACACGCAAACACAAACATAAACACACAAACATACACACTCAAACACACATACGCACACTCAAACACACATACACACACTCAAATACACACACACTCAAACACGCATACACACAAAAAAGAAGAAAAAATATATATGTATATATATTTATATATATAAATAAATAAATAAATAAATAAATATAAATATATATATATATATATATATATATATATATATATATATATATATATATATATATACACACACACACACACACACACACACACACACACACACACACATATATATATTATATATATATATATATATATATGTATATATATATATATATATAGAGAGAGAGAGAGAGAGAGAGAAAGAGAAAGAGAAAGAGAAAGAGAAAGAGAAAGAGAAAGAGAAAGAGAGAGAGAGAGACAAACAAATAGACAAACATTATAAGTGCCTTCATTCCATGGAATTCCGACCAATACAGACTGTACAACAAAACCGTTGCTTAGGATGCAAACAAATAGATAAACTTTAAGGCTTAAAACTCGTATCAAGCAAGCATAGAATTTATGATTAAGAACGACCACAATTTGTCATAAATCACTTGTAAATTATTGCTCATTAGGCATAGAAAAATGGCCCGTTTCTGACGAGACTAAGAAACGACACTTTTTTGTTTTGAAAAAAGCCTATGACGTAACAGGGAATCGAATAAATGAGAATCACCACGAAAGAATAGATAGAAAAAGTAAAAAAGGAAAAAAACTTTTTTTTGTGAGGTGAAGCCTAGAAGCTATGACGTAACAAGGAATCGAATAATTGATAATCACCACCCAAGAAATAGATATCAAAAATAATAAAAATAAAATAACAAAACTGGATAGATCGGAAGGCAGGTAGAAGAATGTTCTAAAGGTAAGGTCTATCCTGTTAAGAGGTTAATGGTCACTTTGAAGAGGTCGGATGAAAGCCACTTTGTGAGGTCAGATGAGGTGAAAGAGAGAGGTTATATCACAAGAGAAGACCTCACTTTGAAGCAATGTCGATTTTTATTCATTAAGAATCTCTCTCTCTCTCTGACACACTCTCTTTCTCTCTCACTCTTTCTCTCTCTGTCTTACTCTTTCACTCTCCCCTCTCTCTCTCTCTTTCTTTTCCTTTCTCTCTTTGTCTCTGTCTCATTCTCTCACTCTCTTTCTCTCTCTCTCTTTCTCTCTCTCTCTTTGTTACTCTTTCTCTCTCTGTCTTTCTCTTTCACTCTCTCCTTCTCTCTCTCTTTCTTTTTCTTTCTCTCTTTCTCTCTCTTTGTCTCTGTCTGTCTCATTATCTCACTCTCTCCTTTTCTCTGTCTCTCTTTCTCTCTCCTTCTCTTTCTCTATCTCAATCCCTCTCCCTCCCTCCCTCTCTCTTCCTCTCTATCTCAACCCCTCTCTCTATCTATCTCAATATATTTGTCTCTCTATTAATCTCCCTATCTATAACTATGACCCAATCAATCAGTAAGTCTATCTATTTAGAAGTCAGTTAATCTATCAGTAGATCACTCAATTAATCAATCTCCATTTCTATTCTTAGTTCTATCATCAGGTAAAAGAAAGAGGAGATAGTAGAGAATGATAAAAGAGAGAAAAGGCGTTAAAGAGAGTCTAAAAAGTGTAGAAAAAATATAAAAAATAAAGAAAAACGAAGAAACAAGAAAAAAAGAATAAGAAAGAGAAAAAAAAAAAAATATAAAAAAGTAAAGAAACAAGAAAAACAGTAAAAAAAAAAGAAAAAGAAAGATTACAAAAAAAAAAAAAAAAAAAAAAAATCGTACGTAAATCGTGCAATAATGAACAAGTTGCTATTGGCAATACTGAAATCAGGGATGGTGTGATGATGTTGCTTATGGTGTTGCTTATGGTGATGCTTGTGATGTATAGTTTTCAGTAGTAGTAATAGTTGTGATTGTAATATTATTAGCTGTAGCGGTGATTCTACCACTACTACTGCTGTTGCTTCTATGATGATGATAATGATGATAATGGTAATGATGATAATGGTAATGGTGATAATAGTATTGGTAATAGTATTGATGATAATGGTAATGATAATAATAATAATGATGATAATGGTAATGATGATAAGATGAATAAGGAAAATAGTGAAGTAGTACTAATTGTAATAATGGTGAAGGAACTACTACTAATAGTAACATCAATTATGATGACGTTAATATCATCATCTTCATCATCGTCATCATCATCGTCGTCCTCTTCCTCCTCCTCCTCATTGTCATCGTCATCATCATTACCATAATTATTGTCAATTATGATCATTATCGATATCATAGTTAATGATAATTATAATAATTTTGATGCCATACTTGAGACTGACAAGGATAATGATAATGATGATATGGATGGCGATGCTGATGATATAGTGTTGATAATGATAGTAATAATAATGATGATAATGATAGTAATGATAATAATAATGAAAATACTACTACTAAATTATACTACTACTACTGATGTTGATTAAATCAACAATGTTGATAGTACTAAGAATGATAATAGTTATAACGATTATGATAATGGTCATTAATAGTGATGATAATGATGATAATGGTAATTATAGTAATAGTACTACTACTACTACTACAAACAATAATAGTGAAAATGCTAATGCTAATAAGGATGATATTCATATTAATAATGATAATAATGATGACAGTGATGAAATTAATGGCAATAATGATAAGATATTGATAATCACATAAATAATGATAATGACAAAACAGAAAATAACGATAAGGATAGCGATAATGAAAATGATAATAATCATAATAATAGTGATAACAGAGATAATGATAAAAAACAACAATGATGAGGATAAAGATAACAAAACTTTTAGAAAAAAACAAAACAAAAAAAGCACACACACGCACATACAAAAAACAACAACAAAAAAACAAAACAAAAACAAGGATGAGGATAAATAAAATAACAAAACTTTTAGAAAAAAGAACAAAAACAAAACAAGCACACACGCACATACATAGAAACACACAAACACGCGAGCACAAACAAAACAAGCACACACACACATGCACATACAAACACACAAACAAACAAAACAAGCACACCCGCACTCACACACAAACACACAAACACAAACACACACAAGACGGTGATCAGCTGTTCGAGTCACCGCGCCGGACTGAGATGGAGAGGAACGTCAGCCGAGGTGGACGGACACGCGGACACAGATGGACAGACAGTCGACTGGGAATCAGGAGGAGGGGGGAGGAGAGGGAAGGTGAAGGGGGTAGGTGGATGGGTGGGGAGGGGAGGGGAGGGATGGGTGGGTGGGGTGGGGAGGGGAGGAAGGGGGGGTGGATGGGGGTGGGAGAGGAGGTGGGATGGTGAGGGTGGATGGGGGGTGGGGAGGGAAGGAGGGTGGGAGGGGAGGTGGGTGGGAGGGGAGGGGAGGGGATGGGGAGGAGGGTGGGTGGGGGGATGGTGAGGGTGTGAAGGTAGGTGGATGGGGAGGAGAAGGAGGGTGGGTAGGTGGATGGGAGGGGAGGGAGGAGAGGGGAGAGTTGATGGGTTGTGGTGGGTTAAAGGGGGGAGGAAGAGGTGGGTTGTGTGGAAAGTAGGTTGAAGGGGTTAGAGGTGGGTAGTGGTGGGGTGGAAGGGGTGTCAAAGGAGTCGAGAGAGGGGTAAGGGGTAAGGATGTTGAAGGAGAGGGTAGGAGCAAGTGCGGTGGAGTAAGGGGGGTAAGAGGAGGGGGGGGGGGGATTGAGCAAGTGCGGTGGAGGAGTGAGGGGGGGGGTAAGAAGGGGTAAGAGGAGGGGGGAGTTGGAGGAAGGGGGGTATTAGTTGAATCGAGAAGGGGGAGGAGGGAGGAAGCCGTGAGAGGGGGGGAGGAGAGGGGAGGGGAGGAGGAAAGAGTTGGAGGAAAGGAGGAGAAGTTGGGGTTGAAGAGAGGGGGTGGGAGAAGAGAGGGGGTGGGGGGTAGAGTAGAGGGTATGGGCATGGAGGCCGGGGGGGGAGGGTAGAGAGGGGTGGGGGTAGGGTAGTAAGGGAGGGAGTTAGGCAGAGGGCAGAGTGCAAGGGATAAGGGTCATGCAATGGCAGGCAGATGTTGCAAAGTGGTGAAGGGCAGATGTTGCGAAGGAAGAGGGAAGAGAAGGGAAGAGGATGGAAGAGGAGGGAAGAGGAGGGAAGAGAAGGAA
>BOPN01000022.1:107500-112500 GCA_017312705.2 Penaeus japonicus | reverse complement strand
GGAACTGAGAGAGGGAGAGGGAGAGGAAGAGGAAGAAAAGGGGGAGAGAAAGGAAGGAGGAGAAGGAGGAGGAGAAAGAGGGAGAGGAGGAGGCGGAAGGAGGGGTAAGAGAGGGAGAGGAGGTGAGAGTTTAGGGAGAAAGGAGAGGAGGAGGAGTATGAAGATAAAGAAGAAGGAGAGTAGTAAGAAAAAGAAGAAGAAGAAGAAGAAGAAGAAGAGGATGAAGGAGGAGGAAGAAAAGGAGGATAGAGAAAGAGAAGTAGGACGGAAAGGACGAGAGAGAAGGAGGAACAAGAGGAGGAGAGGGAGAAGGAGAGGGATCAGGAGAAGGGGAAGGGGAGGGGGGGGGGGAGGGGAGACAGAGGGGACGGAGGGGAGTGCTATTGATAAGGGGATATGATAGCCTTTCGGATTTAGGGACAAGAGAGGGGAGGGGAGTGATACTGACCGCAGGGGGGCGAGGGGAAAAGGGGGGGAGGAGGAGGAGGAGGAGAAGGAAGGGGGGAAGGGAGGGGTACTGACCGCAGGGGGCGAGGGGAAAAGGGGGAAGGAGGGAGAAGGAAGGGGGAAGGGAGGTGACCACAGGGGGCGAGGGGGAAAGGGGGAAGGGAGGAGAAGGAAGGGGGAAGGGAGGGGTACTGACCGCAGGGGGCGAGGGGAAAAGGGGGAAGGAGGAGAAGGAAGGGGGGGAGGGAGGGGGTACTGACCGCAGGGGCGAGGGGAGAAGGGGGAAGGAGGGGAGAGGAAGGGGGAAGGGAGGGGTGCTGACCGCAGGGGCGAGGGAAAAGGGGGGAGGAGGAGGAAGGGGAGGAGGAGGAGGAGGAGAGGAGGAGGAGGAGGGGGGGGAAGGGAGTGGTACTAACCGCAGTGTGGCGAGGGGAAAAGGGGGGAAGGAGGGAAAGGGAGAAGGAGGAGGAGGAGGGAGAGGGAGGAGGAAGAGGGGGAGGAAGGAGGAGGAGGAGGAGGAGGAGGAGGAGGAAGAGGAGGAGGAGGAGGAAGAGGAGGAGGAGGAGAAGTTGGAGAAGAAGGAAGGGGGGGGAAGGGGAGTGATACTGACCGCAGGGGGCGAGGGGAAAAGGGAGAGGGGGAGGGAGGGGAGGGGAGGGAGGAAGGGGGGGGAAATTAGACTTAGGAGTTCAAGGACAAGGCAATGGCATCGGGGAGGGGGAGGGGGAGGGGGAGGGGCCGGGGGGGAGGGGATGGGGGAGGTAGAGAGTGGGGGATGGTGGGGGTGGAGGTGGGGGGGGGGGTGAAGCAACCCTCGACGGTAAACAGGTAATAGGCTTATTGAGGTGAGTTGCACAGGGGGGAGGGAGGGGGAAGTGGATGGGGAGGAGGAAGAGAAGAAGGAGGAGGAGGAAGAGGAAGGGGGGGAGGGGAGTGATACTGACCGCAGAGGCGAGGGGAAAAGGGGGGGAAGGAGGAGGAGGAGGAGGAGGGGGAGAGGGAGGGGAGGAGGAGGAGGAGGAGGAGGAAGGGGAGAGGGAGGGGGAGGGGGAGGAGGAGAAGAAGGAGGAGGAAGAGGAGGAGGAGGAAAAGGAGGAAGAAGAGAAGAAAGAGGAGGAAGAGAGGAGGATGAGGATGTGGAAAAGGAAGAGGAGGAGGAGGAGGAGGAAGAAGAGGGGGAGGAGGAGGAACAGGAGGAGGAAGGGGAATAAGAGAAGGAGGAGAAGGAGGAGGAGGAAGAGGAGGAGGAAAGGGAGGAAGAGAAAAGGGAGAAGAAGGAGAAGGAGGAAAGAGAGGAGGAGGAGAGGAGGAGGAGGAGAAGGAGGAAGAAGAGTAAGGGGAAGGAGGAGATGCGAGGGGGGGAGGGGAGGGGGAATAGGAAGCCAGCGGTGTCTCTCAAAGGAGGCAGCGAGGTAGGGGGTAGGGGGGTGGGGGATAGTGGGAGGTGGACCCCAAGGTGAAGGGAAGGTAAAACGCGTCCCAGAGTGAGGGCGGCTGGGTGTGGGTGTGGGTGTGGTGGGCGGTTGGGTGGCCGGATGGGTAGGTAGGTGGGCGGGCGGGTGGGTTGAAGGAGTGGGTGGGTTGGAGGAGTGAGTGGGTAGGTGGGCGTTTGGGCAGTGAGGGAGGTTGAGGATTGAAAGGTAGGGGTTAAGGGGGGGGGGGGGAAGTCGGGGCTATGAGGGGGAGGTAGGGTCTAAGGGGCTAGGGGGAAGGAGGAGGAGGAAGAAGAAGAGGAGAAGGAGGAAGAAATAAGGAGGATGAAGATGAGGAGGAGGAGGAGGAAGAAGAGGAGAAGGAGGAAGAAACAAGGAGTCTGAAGATGAGGAGGAGAAGAAGGAGGAAGAAACAAGGAGAAGTAGGAAGAGACATGGAGGAGAAGGAGGAAGAGACATGGTGAAGAAGGAGGAAGAGACATGGAGGAGAAGGAGGAGGAGGGAGAGACATGGAGAAGGAGGAGAGGGAGGAGGATGGAGAGGAGGATGGGAGGGAGGAGAAGGAGGAGGAGGAGGAGGATGGGAGGGAGGAGGAGGAGGAGGAGGAGGAGGAGGGACAGGTGGTTGGCCCCCGGGGGCGAAGACGAAATCGGGAAATGGCTTTGGTCTCAGGGGTTGGTCAGGGGGGGGGGAGTGGGGGGGAGGCCCACGGTTAGGCAAGTGGGTGGGTGAGGCGGGGGAGGGGGGGGGGATGGAGGCAGGATGAAGAGGAGAAGGGAAGGGGGAGAAGGAGGAGGAGGGCGAGAGGGGAGGAGGAGGAGGAAGAAGAGAAGGCACGGAGGAAATAATGAAATAAAGAAGGAGAAGTAGGAGGAGAATGATAAACTGATGAAGAAGGAAGAGGAGGTGTAAGTTAAGAAGAAAAGAGGAAAAGAAGAGGTAGAAGTAAAGAAAATGAAGAGGAATCGGGTGAGGGTTGAATGAGAAAGAATGCGATAGAAGAAGAAGAAGAAGAAGAAAAAAGAACGAGGAGGAAGGACAGGTGAGGGAAGAGGCGGGAACAAAGCGATGGCTTAGAGGAGGAGGAAGAGGAGGAGGAGGGAGGCAGAGAGGAGGAGGAGGGAAGAGAAGGAGGAGGGAGGAAGAGGAAGAGGAGGAGGAAGAGGAGGAAGAGGAAGAGGAGGAGGAGGAAGAAGAGGAGGAGAAGGAGGAGGGAGGAGGAGGAGGAGGAGGAGGAGTAGGAGGAGGAGGAGGAAGAGAAAATGAGGAATAGGAGGAGAAAATGGGGAAGTTGGAGGAGAGGGATGGGAAGATGAGGAAGAGGGAGAAAGAGAAGGAGAGAAGGAGGAAGAGGGAGAAGGAGGAAGAGATAATGAAGAAGAAAAGGTGTGGAGGAAGAGGAAGAGGAGGAAGAAAAAGAAGAAGAAAAGAGCGAGCAGAATGAAGAAAAACAACAACAAAAAACAAACAAACAAACAGAAATGCAACAAAAAAATGAAGAATGAGGGAGAACAAAAGAGAATGAGGAGAAGAAGAGAAGAATAAAGCAGAACAGAAAGAGGACAAAATGAGGAGGCAAGAGGAAGAGGAGGAGGAGGAAGAAGAAGAGGGAGGGGCGGGGGAGAAGGGCGCAAAATGAGGAGACAGAAGGAAGAGGAGGAGAAAGAGGGAGAGGGCAGGGAAGAAGGGCGCAAAATGAGGATGAAGAGAAGGAAGAAGAGGAGGAGGAGGGAGGAGGAAGAGGGAGGAGGAGGGGAGGGGGTATAGGGCGGCAGGGGCGAGGCAGGTGTTAGCCAGATACGACAAGCGGCGTGGTGGGTGTAAAGGCGGCGCTACCAACCAGGCTCCGCTCGACACCCCAATGACACGCCCACCCGGATCCCACGTGTGGTGTGGTGGCGTAGGGTGTGGTGTCGGAGGGTGTGGTGTGGTGTTGTAGGGTGTGGTGTGGTGTCGTAGGGTGTGGTGTGGTGTTGTAGGGTGTGGTGTGATGTCGTAGGGTGTGGTGTGGTGGTGTGACGTGTGGTGTGGTGGTGTGACGTGTGGTGTGGTGTCACAGAGTGTGATGTGACATGGTGTGGTGTGGTGTCACAGAGTGTGATGTGACATGGTGTGCTGTGACGTGTGGTGTGGCGTCGTAGGCTGTGGTGTGGTATCGTAGGGTGTGGTGTAGTGTCACAGAGTGTGATGTGACGTGCGGTGGTGTCGAAAATGTGGTGTGGTGTCCTAGGGTGTTGTGTGATGTTGATGTGATGTAGTGTTCATACTGTTATTATATGTGTGTTGTTTTATGGTGGTATGATATTGATACAGTGCTTATACATGGCTCATGGAGAAGCAACATAGCGTTCTCATGCTGTTGGTTATGTGGTCTAGAGTGGGCTAGTATGTGGGAAGAAGGTACGAGTATATAAGTAAGAAGCTTCGTATGTTGTTGTGGAGGAGAAAAGAGGAGGAGGAGGAGGAAGAGGAGGATGAGGATGAGGAGGATGAGGAGGGGGTGGAGGAGGAGGAGGAGGAGGAGGAGGAGGAAAGAGGTGGAGGAGGGAGGAGGAGGAGGAGGAGGAGGGAGGAGGAGGAGGGAGCAGAAGCAGGAGATAGGGATGGGGGGAAGGAGGAAGGAAGAGGTGGAGGAGGGAGGAGGCAGAGGAGATAATGAGGAGGGGAAGGAGGGAAGAGGCGGAGGAGATTATGGGGAAGAGGGAGGAGGGAAAAGTCAGGGGAGATTAGGAGGAGGAGGAGGAGGAAGGGGGGGGGGGCGAACGAAGAGATTATGAGGGGGAGGTGGAGGAAGGAGGAGGGTAGAGGAAGGAGAAGGTAGGAGGAGGAAGGAGGAGGGAGGAGGAGGGAGAAGGAGGGAGGAGGAAAGAGGAGGTAGGAGGGAGGAATGAGGAATGAGGTAGGAGGGAGGAGGAAGAGGGAGGAGTGAGGGGGAAGAGCGAAGAGGAGGAAAGAGGAAGTAGGAGGAAGGAAAGAGGAAAGAGGAAGGAAGGAGGAATGAGGTAGGAGGTAGGAGGAGGAAGAGGAGGAAGAGGGAGGAGGAAGGACAAGGTAAGAGATAAAGGAGAAGGAATAGGAAGGAGTGAGGAAGAAGAGCGAAGACGAGGAGGTAGGGAAAAG
>BOPN01000022.1:95000-105000 GCA_017312705.2 Penaeus japonicus | reverse complement strand
ATTCCCTCTCTTATCCCCTCTATCCTCTCCCTTACCCCCTCCTATTCCCTCTATCCCCTCCCTTATCCCTCTCTTATCCCCCTATCCTCCCCTCCTATTCCCTCTCTTATCCCCTCTATCCTCTCCCTTACCCCCTCCTATTCCCTCTATCCCCTCCCTTATCCCTCTCTTATCCCCCTATCCTCCCCTCCTATTCCCTCTCTTATCCCCTCTATCCTCTCCCTTACCCCCTCCTATTCCCTCTATCCCCTCCCTTATCCCTCTCTTATCCCCCTATCCTCCCCTCCTATTCCCTCTATCCTCTCCCTTACCCTCTCCTATCCCCTCCCTTATCCCTCTCTTATCCCCCTATCCTCCCCTCCTATTCCCTCTCTTATCCCCTCTATCCTCTCCCTTACCCCCTCCTATTCCCTCTATCCCCTCCCTTATCTCCCTCCTATCCCCTCCCTTATCCCCCTGCTAACACTCCTATCCTTCCCCCCTCCCCCTCTGTAGCCTTGCAATAACCATTTATACTTGTATTATGTCTGCTGTAATTGTTGTTATGTCCATCGAATATTATTTACGCTTGTATGCTTTTGCTATCGTATTCTATATAATGCAACAATCAATGCAATTTGTATCTATCATGTCATTTTAGTTGTTATGTATATATATATATTCTACCACATACACATATAATACATACATATACGTACGCTCGTTGCTTCACCTATCTGTCTATCCCTCTCTTATTGTCACGCCAGACATACCAGTGTTGTTTTGTCTTTCCCTTTGCAAGAACTATGTATTGATGCAACACTTCCCTCATCACATTCCAAATGTCACATGTCACAAGAAAACACGTGATTCACACATATCCTGAGACAAATCATACATTGTGGTAAAGGGGGGGAGGGTCTCTTCTCGCAGGAACAGCCCTCACTCCGACGTCCTACTGTTCAAGCTTAGTAATAAAACCAAGAAAGCTGTGTTCTGTTTCTGCCGTGTTCTTCAACGTCTTACTGTTCAAGCTTAGCAATTAACTCAAGAAAGCTGTGTTCTGTTTCTGCCGTGTTCTTCAACGTCCTACTGTTCAAGCTTAGCAATTAAACCAAGAAAGCTGTGTTCTGTTTCCGCCGTGTTCTCCAACGTCCTACTGTTCAAGCTTAGCAATTAAACCAAGAAAGCTGTGTTCTGTTTCTGCCGTGTTCTTCAACGTCCTACTGTTCAAGCTTAGCAATAAAACCAAGAAAGCTGTGTTCTGTTTCCGCCGTGTTCTTGAACGTCCTACTGATTAAGCTTAGCAATTAAACCAAGAAAGCTGTGTTCTGTTTCTGCCGTGTTCTTCAACGTCCTACTGTTCAAGCTTAGTAATAAAACCAAGAAAGCTGTGTTCTGTTTCCGCCGTGTTCTTGAACGTCCTACTGATTAAGCTTAGCAATTAAACCAAGAAAGCTGTGTTCTGTTTCCGCCGTGTTCTTCAACGTCCTACTGTTCAAGCTTAGCAATTAACCCAAGAAAGCTGTGTTCTGTTTCTACCGTGTTCTTCAACGTCCTACTGTTCAAGCTTAGCAATAAAACCAAGAAAGCTGTGTTCTGTTTCCGCCGTGTTCTTCAACGTCCTACTGTTCAAGCTTAGCAATGAAACCAAGAAAGCTGTGTTCTGTTTCTTCCGTGTTCTTCAACGTCCTACTGTTCAAGCTTAGCAATAAAACCAAGAAAGCTGTGTTCTGTTTCCGCCGTGTTCTTCAACGTCCTACTGTTCAAGCTTAGCAATGAAACCAAGAAAGCTGTGTTCTGTTTCTTCCGTGTTCTTCAACGTCCTACTGTTCAAGCTTAGCAATAAAACCAAGAAAGCTGTGTTCTGTTTCCGCCGTGTTCTTCAACGTCCTACTGTTCAAGCTTAGCAATGAAACCAAGAAAGCTGTGTTCTGTTTCTTCCGTGTTCTTCAACGTCCTACTGTTCAAGCTTAGCAATAAAACCAAGAAAGCTGTGTTCTGTTTCCGCCGTGTTCTTCAACGTCCTACTGTTCAAGCTTAGCAATGAAACCAAGAAAGCTGTGTTCTGTTTCTTCCGTGTTCTTCAACGTCCTACTGTTCAAGCTTAGCAATAAAACCAAGAAAGCTGTGTTCTGTTTCCGCCGTGTTCTTCAACGTCCTACTGTTCAAGCTTAGCAATGAAACCAAGAAAGCTGTGTTCTGTTTCTTCCGTGTTCTTCAACGTCCTACTGTTCAAGCTTAGCAATAAAACCAAGAAAGCTGTGTTCTGTTTCCGCCGTGTTCTTCAACGTCCTACTGTTCAAGCTTAGCAATGAAACCAAGAAAGCTGTGTTCTGTTTCTTCCGTGTTCTTCAACGTCCTACTGTTCAAGCTTAGCAATAAAACCAAGAAAGCTGTGTTCTGTTTCCGCCGTGTTCTTCAACGTCCTACTGTTCAAGCTTAGCAATGAAACCAAGAAAGCTGTGTTCTGTTTCTTCCGTGTTCT
This sequence comes from Penaeus japonicus, assembly GCA_017312705.2. Taxonomy (NCBI): domain Eukaryota; kingdom Metazoa; phylum Arthropoda; class Malacostraca; order Decapoda; family Penaeidae; genus Penaeus; species Penaeus japonicus. Next base: position 102,533 of record BOPN01000022.1, on the reverse strand, counting down.
TCAACGTCCTACTGTTCAAGCTTAGCAATAAAACCAAGAAAGCTGTGTTCTGTTTCCGCCGTGTTCTTCAACGTCCTACTGTTCAAGCTTAGCAATGAAACCAAGAAAGCTGTGTTCTGTTTCTTCCGTGTTCTTCAACGTCCTACTGTTCAAGCTTAGCAATAAAACCAAGAAAGCTGTGTTCTGTTTCCGCCGTGTTCTTCAACGTCCTACTGTTCAAGCTTAGCAATGAAACCAAGAAAGCTGTGTTCTGTTTCTTCCGTGTTCTTCAACGTCCTACTGTTCAAGCTTAGTAATAAAACCAAGAAAGCTGTGTTCTGTTTCTTGCGTGTTCTTCAACGTCCTACTGTTCAAGCTTAGCAATTAACCCAAGAAAGCTGTGTTCTGTTTCTGCCGTGTTCTTCAACGTCCTACTGTTCAAGCTTAGCAATTAAACCAAGAAAGCTGTGTTCTGTTTCCGTCGTGTTCTTTCACACCCCAAGCCACGTTACCATACATACACAGAGTCCAAGTCGGACCTGTTAAAGTCTCCCCCCCCCCCCCCTTCCCTCCCTTATGCCCCTCCCTTATCCTCTCCCTCCCCCCCCCCCATCCCCATCCCTACCTCCCCCCCTCGACCTATCCCAAGCTGACAGTGGGATCAGGGATGATAACACTCAACAGGGGTTATCCTTAGGGACACACGGAGGATGGGGAGGGGGGGAGGAGATTGGAATGCGAGGAGGAGGAGGAGGAAGGTGAGGAGGAGGGGGGAAGCGGGAGGAGGAGGGGTAAAGGGAAGAGGAGGAGGAAGGGGGAAGAGGAGGAGGAGGAGGAGGAGGAGGAGGAGGAGGCTGGAAGAAGAGGAAGAGGAGGAGTAGACGACAGTAGAGATAGAAATAGGAGGAGGAGGAATCAGAGAGAAAGAGAAAAGAGGAAACTCAGCAAAACCAGCAAAAGGAGGAGAAGAAGGAGTAGGAGGAGGAAGAGAAGGAGGAGAAGAAGAAGGAGGAAGAGAGGGAAGAATAAAAGAAGGAGGAAGAGAAGGAGGAGGAAGAAAAGGAGGAGGAGAAAGAAGAGGCGAAGGAGAAGAAGAGGAAGGAAGAGAAGGAAGAGAAGGAAAAGGAGGAATGCGTGAAGAGGAGCCTGGATGGGGGGCGGGGAGGCGGAGGAGGAGGAAGAATAGGAAGAGAAACAAGAGGAAAAGAAGGAAGAAAGGGAAGAAGAAGTGGGAGAGTTAGAGGAAGACGAAGAAGACGAAGAAGACGAAGAGACAGAAATAGAAGAGGAAGAAGAAGAGAAAGAGAAATAGAAGAGAAGAAGGAGGAGCAGGAGGGAGATAAAGAAGAGGAAAACAAAGGAAAGAGGAGGAACAAAAGAAGGAGTGGGAAGAGTAAGAAGAGAAAGAGAGAGAGAGAGAGAGAGAGAGAGAGAGAGAGAGAGAGAGAGAGAGAGAGAGAGAGAGAGAGAGAGAGAGAGAGAGAGAGAGAGAGAGAGAGAGAGAGAGAGAGAGAGAGAGAGAGAGAGAGAGAAAGAGAGAGAGAGAGAAAGAAAGAGAGCGAGAGGGAGAGAGGGATAGAGAGAGAGAACAAGGAAAGAGATTAATATATAGAAAGATAAATAGAAATAAAGATAGACAAATAGATAGACATACAAATAAATAACTAAATAAACAGACAGATAAACCGAAAAAAAACAGAGACAAATAAAGATAGATAGATAAAGAGAGAGAGAGAGAGAGAGAGAGAGAGAGAGAGAGAGAGAGAGAGAGAGAGAGAGAGAGAGAGAGAGAGAGAGAGAGAGAGAGAGAGAGAGAGAGAGAGAGAGAGAGAGAGAGAGAGAGAGAGAGCGAGAGATAAAGTGAGGGTCAAGAGAGAAAGAGCAGAAAAGGGGATTGACATACAAGACTCCCGCCCATAGAGGGAACGGGAGGTGAGCAAGAATGAGAGCAGACGACCCACCGGGGGCTGAGAGACGACCCACTAGAGAAGGAAGGAGGGAGGGGAAGGAGGGAGGGGAAGGAGGGAAGGAGGGAGGGAGGGAGGGGGGAGAAGGACAGAAGACTAAGGCGAAGGGAAGGGAGGGAAGGGAAGGGAGGGTAAGGTAAGGGTAAGGGGAGGGAGAGGGGGAGAGGAGAAGACAATCCAATAAGGGGGTAAATAGGAGCAGGGAGGAGGATGGGGTAGGAGTAGGAGTAGTAGTAGTAGTAGTAGGAGGAGGAGGAGGAGGAGGAGCAGGGAGGAGGGAGTAGCAGTAGTAGTAGGAGGAGGAGGGAGTAGTAGGAGGAGGAGGAGGAGGAGGGGGGGAGGAAGAAGAGTGAGGAGGAGCAGCCAAATCACAGAGGGAACGAGAGATCTACAGAGAGGAAGGATCAACGCAAGGTAACTGTAAATTATACGAGGGACGAGATGGGGACGTCAGAGAGGCTGGACCGAGGGAAGCGAAGGAGGTGCGCGCTGGGGCGAGGCGAGGCGAGGCGAGGCGAGCCGAGGCAAGGCACGCAGACTGACGGATTGACGGATTGACAGATCGACAGGCTGATAGGCTGATAGACTGATGGGCTGATAGGCTGATAGGCTGATAGGCTGATAGGCTGATAGACTGATAGGCTGATAGGCTGATAGGCTGATAGGCTGATAGGCTGATAGAGCGACAGATAGATAGATATAGAAAAAGCGATCGACGCGACAGATAGAGATATATCAACAGACCGACAGACAGATAGACATGTACAAAAAGACCCGACTGACAGATATACACACAGACAGACAGATAGATATACAGAAAGACAAATAGACTGACATGCAGGCAGACAGATACACGGAGCGACAGACAAACAGACATACGCACAGACAGACACAAACAGACACACAAATACACAGACAAACAGATCACAGATACGCCGACAGACAGACACACTGACACACAGATAGATAAACAGACAACAGACAGACACGGCTCTCGACTGTCTATCTGTCTATATATTTTTTTTAAGTTTATCTATTTCTTTGTTTCTGTACGACGAGGCAGAAGACAGACACGCAGACAACGAGGCAGACAAACAGATAAGGAGGCAACAGACAGACACACAGACAACGAGGTGGAAATGCAGACATGGAATCAGTGGACAGACACGCAGACAAGGAGGCAACAGACAGACACACAGACAACGAGGTAGAAATGCAGACATGGGATCAGTTGACAGACACGCAGACAAGGAGATGACATACAGACACACAGACAACGAGGCAGACACGCAGACAAGGAGGCAGCAGACAAGCAGATAAGGGTGCAACAAGCAGACAACGAGACAGACAAGCAGACAAGGGTGCAAAAAGCAGACAAGCAGACAAGAAATCAGTGGACAGACACAGAGACAAAGAGACAGACAAGAAAACAGCAGACAGACACGCAGACATATCATTGTAATGAAAGGATCGGCTGTCTTTTTGACTGTCTGTCTATAATCTTTCGAGGCAACACAGACAGACAGACAGACAAACACGGCTCTCAACTATCTATCTGACTGACTGACTGTCTGTCTACCCTGTCTGTTTTGTCAGACACGCAGACATGCTAACAATCACATACACAAAAACATATTTATTTTGACTATCTATCGACTGATTACAGTTTATTATGTTTGTTTATTTGCCTTTTTTCTATTTATTTCTTTATTTCTTCCTGGAATGTCGATGACATACACACAGACAGTGCAAGATCTATCTATCTATCGATCTATCTATCTATCTATTGATCTATTTGGGACTGAGAGAGATTCATTATCCTGTTATTAGTCTATGTCTGTGTCTATCTAATTAACTAACATCGTAAGAGCTCTGTCTATCAGTCCTTGTGTCTGGTAATTCTTTATTTACTCTCTATTTACTATTAATTCTGCATTTGCTCGTTCTAATGCCCTAGTTCTTTTTGAATCGATAGGCTTTTGTTATTCTAGTTGATAATTGGTTTTCTGTGCCTCTACCCCTAAATTATTTTTATTTATTGCTTTTATCTATTTTTATCTCTTTCTTTTTTCTCTCTCTCTCTTTCCTTCTTTCTCTTTCTCTCTTTTTCTCTCTCTCTTTGTTTTCTATTTCTCTTTCTTTCTCTCTCTCTCTATCTCTTTCTTATCCGCCTCTATCTCTCTATTTTCTTTCTCTCTTTTTCTCTCTTTGTTTCTCTCTCTTTCTCTTTCTTTTTTTCTTTCTCTCTTTTTCTCTCTTTGTTTCTCTCTCTCTCTTCTCTCTCTCTCTCTCTCTCTCTTTCTCTCTTTCTCTCTCTTTGTCTCTCTCTCTCTCTCTCTCTTTTCTTCTTTTTCTTTCTCTCTTTTTCTCTCTTTGTCTCTCTCTCTCTCTCTCTCTCTCTCTCTCTGTCTCTCTTTCTTTCTCTCTCTCTCTTTGCATTTCTTTCTCTCTTTTTCTCTCTCTTTGTTTTCTCTTTCTCTCTCTCTTTCTTTCTCTCTTTCTCTCTCTCTTTTTCTCTGTCTCTTTCTTTCTTTCTCTCTCTTTACATTTCTTTCATCTCCCAGGATATCGTGAACAAAGGATATGCTGTCCATTCAGTGAACCATGACTAAACACGAGTTATTTTGCTTTCCTTTTTTGTGATTCCTCTGCTTTTGCATGCTTCGTCGTGTGCTTGTACCTGCTTGCGCCAGGTGCGTCTGTCCCTCTTTGCCTGGCCAACGCAAGCAAGCAAGCACATATACAATACAAACGTACGTGTATATATGAAATATTAAATCACTTTCTCACATACACGTATTCGAGCAAGTACTATGCAAGCAAGTTCATTCACAATGCAACAAGCACAAGTACAGTGTTAGCAAGGACACACAGAGAACTATCGCAAGCACACATGCAATATAAGCAAAGCCACAGATTTATAAGTGCATATCCACACAATGCAAGTAAGCATGCACATGCACTCACATACCCAGTGCAAGCAAGCAGACACACTTAACACAAAACAACCTCCATGTACAATCCATCTACGAGACCGACCCCCCCCCCCCCCCCCGACCACCGGAAGTCTCTCTCGCTTGCGATGAGCCAAAAGGCGCCACATGAGCGCGCGGTGGAGCCACGGTCTCGGGGGGAAGGACGATTTCGGGTTGGCCGTTTCAGACACACACACACACACACATATATATATATATATATATTTATATATATATACATATATATATATATATATATATATATATATATATATATATATATATATATATATATATATATATATATACATATATATACATACATATATATATACATATATATACATATATCTGTCCCGGAGTTGATTGTAAAGCTCGGAAAAATATCGAGGCAATTAATTTCGGTTCTTAGTTACGGTAATAATTAGGAAGTTAATGATAAGATTGGCGGTCCTAGCGTGCGGTATCTCATGATCTGGCTCGCGCCCGCGCCGATATATGAACAGTTTCACTCTACTTATACCCACTGCGAGAGTCAATGGCCAATGGTTTTTCTTTTTTCTTTTTTTTCCTTTGTGTTTTTGTCAAGTATTTTAGGATCATTCTCCCTTTTAATTTTCTTTAACAGATCTAATTACATGAATATTTATGATTTGTCGTAATATCACCACTAATATTAATATATTTTTTTGCGAGTGGTAGTAATAGTATTATTATTAGTAGTAGCATGGCTGGAAATCGAAGGATGTATACACACATGTATACACACGCATGTACATTTTCGCATTTACATTTTGTGTATCGCGTGCACGCAAACTTACATGTAAATACTGTTCCTCTATAGCTTTTAACGAAAGCAATGAGGTTTACGTGAACATTGCCGCATATATCTGTGTGCGTGTGTGTGTGTTTGTGTGCTTCTACGCAACCTCCTCTCTACGAAGACATATTTCATTCACGCAAAGAGCCGACAGACTCCCTCAACTTCTAAGAAATAAATGTACCTGCAATTTCCTCGAGACCTTCTTTACGGTGTCACCTGCGTTAACTCTGGCGTTTGTTCCGTTCCGTCTTCGCAGCGTCAACGAACGATGTGTCAGCGCCGTCTGAGATCTGTCACCGTTGACCGTCATCAATTAATTCGTGGTTATCACTGGATATGAGTCTAGAGGACCTCGATCCTTCTCATTCATATTTGCTCTCATTACACCCCGTCTTAACTACCCTATTAACTTTTTTTTTTACGCTAATTGGCTGCGCTAATTTATCTCCGTCTCTCCGTTTTATAGGTTCTCGTCCCGCCAGGAGGTAGAGCGTGTTCGTACTCCCAATGGCTGCAACTTTGCAACTTTCATGTATGTACCTTTGGCTCGCAGATGCTCGGCGCTCGAAGGGGTCGGCGCTGCGCTTCGAGGTTCGGGGTCTTCTTTGCAACATGGGCGATGGGCGATGCGATTCGCTTGCCCTCGTGGCGTTTAGGGAGTCTCGGGTCTGGTTTCGTGGGTTCGTCGGTGGTAGAGGATTGAAGGATGTGGTTTATTTATAGGAATTAGTTGAAGTTTTTTTATTTGTTTATCTATATTTTATTTTTTAGGGATCAACTGAGTTTTGACTGAGGGAGGTTTTGTTTCCATACGTTAGCTGACTTTTTTTCTTTTTTTTAGGACGTTTTTCTAAAAATCAGTTGTTTTGTTTCATCTTTTTTTTTTTTTTTTTTTTTTTTTTTCTTTTTTCTCTCTCTTTTTAATTTAGGAAATAAATACTATAGTGAGGTTAGTAGATATGTTCATTCCTTGCATGTTCGTATGTTTCTTTTTTTTATTTAAGAAAAAAAAACAACAACAACCGAGATTCATCAAGTTCAAAATTTCCCAAGTGACTGAAGCTCGAAGGCTCTCCGTAGACTGAACACAAGCAATAAAACAGAAGAGAATCGTAAGACCAGATGAGAAAGCAACCAAACAACCAGCTCTTACGGGCATTCCTCCTCGACGTGGCACTGTAGCCAAGCACGCGTCGAGTGCCATATATAAATCATTGCACTTTTTTTCTCTGAAGACACAGGTCATTCTCATCCCGAGGCTCTCTCGCATGGTGAGACTCACAAGTTCTCGCTCCTCTTCACTATACAAGACTGTCACTATGACAACCACCGATACACACCGCATTTCCCCCCTTCCCCCCTTCCCCCCCCCCCCATTCCCCCCGCCCCCCCTGTCCTCTTTTTCCACCCCATGGCAACCAACTCGTCGTGGTGTTGCGCCTTCGGACGTCTGCGCCAGTCTCTTTAAAGAGCTCACACTCAGGACAGGTAGAGCATGCATGCACTACTATCCCAGCCACGAACTCCCGTCTGCTGCCTCCCATGCATGACCTCCAAGAAAGTGTCCTTCCTCTGCATGTCTGAGATAAGAGTCATACTTCCAGGAGGTGCCGAAGGTGAGCGCCGTAGAGGTTACTTAAAGGGGACGGACGGCTCTGGCCTTGGGTCTTCTTTGCCTCTTTCAAGAAGAAAGTCCCACAAGGATGACGTTTGGGGCCGAAGACGCGTCGGAGAAGAGGAGGATGCAACTTGCAGAATATCTCTCTCAGGTAGGATGGGTTTCTTCTGT
>BOPN01000022.1:80000-90000 GCA_017312705.2 Penaeus japonicus | reverse complement strand
AAATACACGGACATGTGTACAAACTGTACATGTGTATGTATTTGCATGATACACATACAAATACATACACATTTACAGTACACCCATAATACCTTAGGATCACATAAAAAAACATAAAAACACATAAACAGAAAAAAAGAAAAAGAAAAAGAAAAAAAGAAGTAACAAAGGATAATCAAATGAATTAGCGACAAATATGATTAAGGGAAGACAAGAGAAGCAGAGGAGGAGGAAGAGGAGGATGAGAGGGAAAAGGAAGAGGAAGAGGAGGACGAGGGAAAGGAGAAGGGGGAGGAAGGAAGACGAAGAGGAATAGGAATAGGAGGAAGGAAGAGGAGGACGATGAGAAGGATGAGAGAATAGGAAGAAGAGGAAGACAAAAGGGAAGAGGAAGAGGGAGAAGACAAGGAGAAGGAAGGAGAGTAGGAAGGAAGACGAAGAGGACAAGGAGAAGGAGGGAGAGAAAGAAAGAAGAGGAAGAAGAGAAGAAAGAAGAGGAGGAGAAACAGGAGAGAAGAATAGGTAAAGGAGATGGAGGAGCAGGAGGAAGTGAAAGAGGAGAAGAAGGAAGAGGAAGAGGAAAAGAAGGAGGAGGAAGACGAGGAAGAAAAGTGAAGAAAATTTAGAAGGAGAGAAAAGGAAGAGAAGGAAGAAAAAGAGGAGAAGGAAGAAAGAAGAAAAGGAAATAGGAAAAGGATTCAAAAGAAAGAAAATGATGATGATGAGGAGGAGGAAGAAGAGAGGAAGGGAGGAAGTTGGAAGAGTTAAAGAAGGGAGGGCGAGGCAAAGAGAAGTAGGAAGCACTTTTAGAAATTCTTGGAACACCTCTTTCCTTTACAAGAGGTGTGGCCACGACTGAAGCAGCTAACCAGTTTGACAGTCATCTTACAGTTAATTCCACGGTCGCATCGGTCAGTATTTCTTCCACCAGTCAACGATCAGTTTAGTCAGTTAGTTGAACAATTAGGTAGGGAGACTGTTTGATAACTAGTTAGCTATTCGCGGACGACTGACTAGGTCTACTACTATCATCGGTCAGTCGTTCAGTCAGATGGTCAGCTAGTCAGTTAGCTAGTAAGTCTGACGGTCAGCCAGCAAGTCAGGCGGGCAGTCAATCAGTCAGCCAGTCAGTAAAGACGGTCAGCCAGCAAGTCAGACGGTCAGCCAGCAAGTCAGACGGTCAGCCAGCAAGTCAGACGGTCAGCCAGCAAGTCAGACAGTCAGCCAGCAAGTCAGCCAGCCAGTCAGACGGTCAGCCAGCAAGTCAGACGGTCAGCCAGCAAGTCAGACGGTCAGCCAGCAAGTCAGACGGTCAGCCAGCAAGTCAGACGGTCAGCCAGCAAGTCAGACGGTCAGCCAGCAAGTCAGACAGTCAGCCAGCAAGTCAGACAGTCAGCCAGCAAGTCAGACAGTCAGCCAGCAAGTCAGACAGTCAGACGGTCAACCAGCAAGTCAGACGGTCAGCCAGCAAGTCAGACGGTCAGCCAGCAAGTCAGACGGTCAGCCAGCAAGTCAGACGGTCAGCCAGCAAGTCAGACGGTCAGCCAGCCAGTCAGCCAGTCAGCCAGCCAGTCAGACGGTCAGCCAGCAAGTCAGACGGTCAGCCAGCAAGTCAGACGGTCAGCCAGCCAGTCAGCCAGTCAGCCAGCAAGTCAGACGGTCAGCCAGCAAGTCAGACGGTCAGCCAGCCAGTCAGACGGTCAGCCAGCAAGTCAGACGGTCAGCCAGCAAGTCAGACGGTCAGCCAGCAAGTCAGACGGTCAGCCAGCAAGTCAGACGGTCAGCCAGCCAACCAGCCAGCCAACCAGCCAGTCAGACGGTCAGCCAGTCAGCCAGCCAGTCAGACGGTCAGCCAGCAAGTCAGACGGTCAGCCAGCCAACCAGCCAGTCAGCCAGCAAGTCAGACGGTCAGCCAGCAAGCTGACGGTCAGCCAGGCAAGCCGATTACCAGCCAGCAAGTCAGACAGTCAGCCAGCAAAAGCCACAGCCAGTCAGACGGTCAGCCAGCAAGCCGATTACCAGCCACCAAGTCAGACGGTCAGCCAGTCAGCCAGCCAGTCAGACGGTCAGCCAGCAAGTCAGACGGTCAGCCAGCCAACCAGCCAGCCAACCAGCCAGTCAGACGGTCAGCCAGCAAGTCAGACAGTCAGCCAGCAAGTCAGCCAGTCAGCCAGCCAGTCAGACGGTCAGCCAGCAAGTCAGACGGTCAGCCAGCCAACCAGCCAGTCAGCCAGCAAGTCAGACGGTCAGCCAGCAAGTCAGACGGTCACAGCCAACACAGACGGTCAGCCAGCAAGCTTGACGGTCAGCCAGCCAACCAGCCAGTCAGCCAGCCAGTCAGACGGTCAGCCAGCAAGTCAGACGGTCAGCCAGCAAGTCAGACGGTCAGCCAGCCAACCAGCCAGCCAACCAGCCAGTCAGACGGTCAGCCAGTCAGCCAGCCAGTCAGACGGTCAGCCAGCAAGTCAGACGGTCAGCCAGCAAGTCAGACAGTCAGCCAGCAAGTCAGACGGTCAGCCAGCAAGTCAGACGGTCAGCCAGCAAGTCAGACGGTCAGCCAGCCAGTCAGCCAGTCAGCCAGCAAGTCAGACGGTCAGCCAGCAAGTCAGACGGTCAGCCAGCCAGTCAGACGGTCAGCCAGCAAGTCAGACGGTCAGCCAGCAAGTCAGACGGTCAGCCAGCAAGACAGTCAGCCAGCAAGTCAGACGGTCAGCCAGCAAGTCAGACGGTCAGCCAGTCAGCCAGCCAGTCAGACGGTCAGCCAGCCAGTCAGACGGTCAGCAGCAGCCAGTCAGACGGTCAGCCAGTCAGCCAGCCAGTCAGACGGTCAGCCAGCCAGTCAGACGGTCAGCAGCAGCCAGTCAGACGGTCAGCCAGTCAGCCAGCCAGTCAGACGGTCAGCCAGCCAGTCAGACGGTCAGCCAGCCAGTCAGCCAGTCAGCCAGCAAGTCAGACGGTCAGCCAGCAAGTCAGACGGTCAGCCAGCCAGTCAGACGGTCAGCCAGCAAGTCAGACAGTCAGCCAGCAAGTCAGACGGTCAGCCAGCCAGTCAGACGGTCAGCCAGCCAACCAGCCAGTCAGCCAGCAAGTCAGACGGTCAGCCAGCAGCCAGACAGCCGGCAAGCTGATCGGCCAGCCAACAAGTCAGACGGTCAGCCAACAAGTCAGACGGTCAGCCAGCAAGTCAGACAGTCAGCCAGCCAGTCAGCCAGCAAGTCAGACGGTCAGCCAGCAAGTCAGACGGTCAGCCAGCAAGTCAGGATGGTCGGCCAGCAAGTCAGACAGTCAGCCAACAAGTCAGACGGTCAGCCAACAACAGATTTGTCAGCCAGCAAGTCAGACAGTCAGACGGTCAACCAGCAAGTCAGACGGTCAGCCAGCCAACCAGCCAGTCAGCCAGCAAGTCAGACGGTCAGCCAGCAAGTCAGACGGTCAGCCAGCAAGTCAGACAGTCAGCCAGCAAGTCAGACGGTCAGCCAGCAAGTCAGACGGTCAGCCAGCAAGTCAGACAGTCAGCCAGCAAGTCAGACAGTCAGCCAGCAAGTCAGACGGTCAGCCAGCAAGTCAGACGGTCAGCCAGCAAGTCAGACGGTCAGCCAGCAAGTCAGACGGTCAGCCAGCAAGTCAGACGGTCAGCCAGCAAGTCAGACGGTCAGCCAGCAAGTCAGACGGTCAGCCAGCAAGTCAGACGGTCAGCCAGCAAGTCAGACAGTCAGACGGTCAACCAGCAAGTCAGACGGTCAGCCAGCAAGTCAGACAGTCAGCCAGCAAGTCAGCCAGCAAGTCAGACAGTCAGCCAGCAAGTCAGACAGTCAGCCAGCAAGTCAGCCAGCAAGTCAGCCAGTCAGCCAGCACGTCAGCCAGTCAGCCAGCAAGTCAGCCTGTCAGCCAGCAAGTCAGATGGTCAGCCAGCAAGTCAGATGGTCAGCCAGCAAGTCAGACGGTCAGCCAGCAAGTCAGACGGTCAGCCAGCAAGTCAGACGGTCAGCCAGCAAGTCAGACAGTCAGCCAGCAAGTCAGCCAGCAAGTCAGACGGTCAGCCAGCAAGTCAGATGGTCAGCCAGCAAGTCAGATGGTCAGCCAGCAAGTCAGATGGTCAGCCAGCAAGTCAGATGGTCAGCCAGCAAGTCAGACAGTCAGCCAGCAAGTCAGACAGTCAGCCAGCAAGTCAGCCAGCAAGTCAGACGGTCAGCCAGCAAGTCAGACGGTCAGCCAGCAAGTCAGACAGTCAGCCAGCAAGTCAGCCAGTCAGCCACCAAGTCAGATGGTCAGCCAGCAAGTCAGATGGTCAGCCAGCAAGTCAGACGGTCAGCCAGCAAGTCAGACGGTCAGCCAGCAAGTCAGACAGTCAGCCAGCAAGTCAGCCAGCAAGTCAGACGGTCAGCCAGGAAGTCAGCCAGCAAGTCAGATGGTCAGCCAGCAAGTCAGACGGTCAGCCAGCAAGTCAGCCAGCAAGTCAGACGGTCAGCCAGCAAGTCAGCCAGCAAGTCAGATGGTCAGCCAGCAAGTCAGACGGTCAGCCAGCAAGTCAGCCAGCAAGTCAGATGGTCAGCCAGCAAGTCAGACGGTCAGCCAGCAAGTCAGACGGTCAGCCAGCAAGTCAGACAGTCAGCCAGCAAGTCAGCCAGCAAGTCAGACGGTCAGCCAGCAAGTCAGCCAGAAGGGGTCAGATGGTCAGCCAGCAAGTCAGACGGTCAGCCAGCAAGTCAGCCAGCAAGTCAGATGGTCAGCCAGCAAGTCAGCCAGCAAGTCAGATGGTCAGCCAGCAAGTCAGACGGTCAGCCAGCAAGTCAGCCAGCAAGTCACCTGGTCAGCCAGCAAGTCAGCCAGCAAGTCAGATGGTCAGCCAGCAAGTCAGACAGTCAGCCAGCAAGTCAGCCAGCAAGTCAGACGGTCAGCCAGCAAGTCAGACAGTCAGCCAGCAAGTCAGACAGTCAGCCAGCAAGTCAGCCAGCAAGTCAGACGGTCAGCCAGCAAGTCAGACAGTCAGCCAGCAAGTCAGCCAGCAAGTCAGACGGTCAGCCAGCAAGTCAGCCAGCAAGTCAGATGGTCAGCCAGCAAGTCGTGACAGTCAGCCAGCAAGTCAGCCAGCAAGTCAGACGGTCAGCCAGCAAGTCAGCCAGCAAGTCAGACGGTCAGCCAGCAAGTCAGACGGTCAGCCAGCAAGTCAGCCAGCAAGTCAGATGGTCAGCCAGCAAGTCAGCCAGCAAGTCAGATGGTCAGCCAGCAAGTCAGACGGTCAGCCAGCAAGTCAGACAGTCAGCCAGCAAGTCAGACGGTCAGCCAGCAAGTCAGACGGTCAGCCAGCAAGTCAGACAGTCAGCCAGCAAGTCAAGGGTCAGCCAGCAAGTCAGACAGTCAGCCAGCAAGTCAGCCAGCAAGTCAGACGGTCAGCCAGCAAGTCAGACAGTCAGCCAGCAAGTCAGACGGTCAGCCAGCAAGTCAGACGGTCAGCCAGCAAGTCAGACGGTCAGCCAGCAAGTCAGACAGTCAGCCAGCAAGTCAGACAGTCAGCCAGCAAGTCAGACGGTCAGCCAGCAAGTCAGACAGTCAGCCAGCAAGTCAGACAGTCAGCCAGCAAGTCAGCCAGCAAGTCAGACGGTCAGACAGTCAGCCAGCAAGTCAGACAGTCAGCCAGCAAGTCAGACGGTCAGCCAGCAAGTCAGCCAGCAAGTCAGACGGTCAGCCAGCAAGTCAGCCAGCAAGCCAGACAGTCAGCCAGCAAGTCAGACAGTCAGCCAGCAAGTCAGCCAGCAAGTCAGACGGTCAGCCAGCAAGTCAGACAGTCAGCCAGCAAGTCAGACAGTCAGCCAGCAAGTCAGACGGTCAGCCAGTCAGCCAGCCAGTCAGACGGTCAGCCAGCAAGTCAGACGGTCAGCCAGCAAGTCAGCCAGCAAGTCAGACGGTCAGCCAGCAAGTCAGACAGTCAGCCAGCAAGTCAGACAGTCAGCCAGCAAGTCAGACGGTCAGCCAGCAAGTCAGCCAGCAAGTCAGACGGTCAGCCAGCAAGTCAGCCAGCAAGTCAGACAGTCAGCCAGCAAGTCAGACAGTCAGCCAGCAAGTCAGACGGTCAGCCAGCCAGCCAGCCAGTCAGACGGTCAGCCAGCAAGTCAGACGGTCAGCCAGCAAGTCAGACAGTCAGCCAGCAAGTCAGACAGTCAGCCAGCAAGTCAGACAGTCAGCCAGCAAGTCAGCCAGCAAGTCAGACGGTCAGCCAGCAAGTCAGACAGTCAGCCAGCAAGTCAGCCAGCAAGTCAGACGGTCAGCCAGCAAGTCAGACAGTCAGCCAGCAAGTCAGACAGTCAGCCAGCAAGTCAGCCAGCAAGTCAGACGGTCAGCCAGCAAGTCAGACAGTCAGCCAGCAAGTCAGCCAGCAAGTCAGACGGTCAGCCAGCAAGTCAGCCAGCAAGTCAGATGGTCAGCCAGCAAGTCAGACAGTCAGCCAGCAAGTCAGCCAGCAAGTCAGACGGTCAGCCAGCAAGTCAGCCAGCAAGTCAGATGGTCAGCCAGCAAGTCAGACGGTCAGCCAGCAAGTCAGCCAGCAAGTCAGATGGTCAGCCAGCAAGTCAGCCAGCAAGTCAGATGGTCAGCCAGCAAGTCAGACGGTCAGCCAGCAAGTCAGACAGTCAGCCAGCAAGTCAGCCAGCAAGTCAGACGGTCAGCCAGCAAGTCAGACAGTCAGCCAGCAAGTCAGATGGTCAGCCAGCAAGTCAGACAGTCAGCCAGCAAGTCAGACGGTCAGCCAGCAAGTCAGACGGTCAGCCAGCAAGTCAGACGGTCAACCAGCAAGTCAGACGGTCAGCCAGCAAGTCAGACGGTCAGCCAGCAAGTCAGACAGTCAGCCAGCAAGTCAGACGGTCAACCAGCAAGTCAGACGGTCAGCCAGCAAGTCAGACGGTCAGCCAGCAAGTCAGACGGTCAGCCAGCAAGTCAGACAGTCAGCCAGCAAGTCAGACGGTCAACCAGCAAGTCAGACGGTCAGCCAGCAAGTCAGACGGTCAGCCAGCAAGTCAGACAGTCAGCCAGCAAGTCAGACGGTCAACCAGCAAGTCAGACGGTCAGCCAGCAAGTCAGACGGTCAGCCAGCAAGTCAGACAGTCAGCCAGCAAGTCAGACGGTCAACCAGCAAGTCAGACGGTCAGCCAGCAAGTCAGACGGTCAGCCAGCAAGTCAGACAGTCAGCCAGCAAGTCAGACGGTCAGCCAGCAAGTCAGACGGTCAGCCAGCAAGTCAGACGGTCAGCCAGCAAGTCAGACAGTCAGCCAGCAAGTCAGACGGTCAGCCAGCAAGTCAGACGGTCAGCCAGCAAGTCAGCCAGCAAGTCAGACGGTCAGCCAGCAAGTCAGCCAGCAAGTCAGACAGTCAGCCAGCAAGTCAGACAGTCAGCCAGCAAGTCAGCCAGCAAGTCAGACGGTCAGCCAGCAAGTCAGACAGTCAGCCAGCAAGTCAGACAGTCAGCCAGCAAGTCAGACGGTCAGCCAGTCAGCCAGCCAGTCAGACGGTCAGCCAGCAAGTCAGACGGTCAGCCAGCAAGTCAGCCAGCAAGTCAGACGGTCAGCCAGCAAGTCAGACAGTCAGCCAGCAAGTCAGACAGTCAGCCAGCAAGTCAGACGGTCAGCCAGCAAGTCAGCCAGCAAGTCAGACGGTCAGCCAGCAAGTCAGCCAGCAAGTCAGACAGTCAGCCAGCAAGTCAGACAGTCAGCCAGCAAGTCAGACGGTCAGCCAGTCAGCCAGCCAGTCAGACGGTCAGCCAGCAAGTCAGACGGTCAGCCAGCAAGTCAGACAGTCAGCCAGCAAGTCAGACAGTCAGCCAGCAAGTCAGACAGTCAGCCAGCAAGTCAGCCAGCAAGTCAGACGGTCAGCCAGCAAGTCAGACAATGCCAGGCAAGTCAGCCAGCAAGTCAGACGGTCAGCCAGCAAGTCAGACAGTCAGCCAGCAAGTCAGACAGTCAGCCAGCAAGTCAGCCAGCAAGTCAGACGGTCAGCCAGCAAGTCAGACAGTCAGCCAGCAAGTCAGCCAGCAAGTCAGACGGTCAGCCAGCAAGTCAGCCAGCAAGTCAGATGGTCAGCCAGCAAGTCAGACAGTCAGCCAGCAAGTCAGCCAGCAAGTCAGACGGTCAGCCAGCAAGTCAGCCAGCAAGTCAGATGGTCAGCCAGCAAGTCAGACGGTCAGCCAGCAAGTCAGCCAGCAAGTCAGATGGTCAGCCAGCAAGTCAGCCAGCAAGTCAGATGGTCAGCCAGCAAGTCAGACGGTCAGCCAGCAAGTCAGACAGTCAGCCAGCAAGTCAGCCAGCAAGTCAGACGGTCAGCCAGCAAGTCAGACAGTCAGCCAGCAAGTCAGACGGTCAGCCAGCAAGTCAGACAGTCAGCCAGCAAGTCAGACGGTCAGCCAGCAAGTCAGACGGTCAGCCAGCAGCCGTGACGGTCAACCAGCAAGTCAGACGGTCAGCCAGCAAGTCAGACGGTCAGCCAGCAAGTCAGACAGTCAGCCAGCAAGTCAGACGGTCAGCCAGCAAGTCAGACGGTCAGCCAGCAAGTCAGACGGTCAGCCAGCAAGTCAGACGGTCAGCCAGCAAGTCAGACAGTCAGCCAGCAAGTCAGACGGTCAACCAGCAAGTCAGACGGCTTGTCAGGCAGCCAGACGGTCAGCCAGCAAGTCAGACAGTCAGCCAGCAAGTCAGACGGTCAACCAGCAAGTCAGACGGTCAGCCAGCAAGTCAGACGGTCAGCCAGCAAGTCAGACAGTCAGCCAGCAAGTCAGACGGTCAACCAGCAAGTCAGACGGTCAGCCAGCAAGTCAGACGGTCAGCCAGGCGGTCAGACAGTCAGCCAGCAGCCAGACGGTCAGCCAGCAAGTCAGACGGTCAGCCAGCAAGTCAGACGGTCAGCCAGCAAGTCAGACAGTCAGCCAGCAAGTCAGACGGTCAGCCAGCAAGTCAGACGGTCAGCCAGCAAGTCAGACAGTCAGCCAGCAAGTCAGACGGTCAACCAGCAAGTCAGACGGTCAGCCAGCAAGTCAGACGGTCAGCCAGCAAGTCAGACGGTCAGCCAGCAAGTCAGACGGTCAGCCAGCAAGTCAGACAGTCACGAAAGTCAGACAGTCAGCCAGCAAGTCAGACGGTCAGCCAGCAAGTCAGACAGTCAGCCAGCAAGTCAGACAGTCAGCCAGCAAGTCAGCCAGCAAGTCAGACGGTCAGCCAGCAAGTCAGCCAGCAAGTCAGACAGTCAGCCAGCAAGTCAGACGGTCAGCCAGCAAGTCAGCCAGCAAGTCAGACGGTCAGCCAGCAAGTCAGCCAGCAAGTCAGACAGTCAGCCAGCAAGTCAGACAGTCAGCCAGCAAGTCAGCCAGCAAGTCAGACAGTCAGCCAGCAAGTCAGACAGTCAGCCAGCAAGTCAGACGGTCAGCCAGTCAGCCAGCCAGTCAGACGGTCAGCCAGCAAGTCAGACGGTCAGCCAGCAAGTCAGCCAGCAAGTCAGACGGTCAGCCAGCAAGTCAGCCAGCAAGTCAGACAGTCAGCCAGCAAGTCAGACGGTCAGCCAGCAAGTCAGCCAGCAAGTCAGACGGTCAGCCAGCAAGTCAGCCAGCAAGTCAGACAGTCAGCCAGCAAGTCAGACAGTCAGCCAGCAAGTCAGCCAGCAAGTCAGACAGTCAGCCAGCAAGTCAGACAGTCAGCCAGTCAGCCAGCAAGTCAGCCAGCCAGCCAGCCAGTCAGCCAGCCAGTCAGACGGTCAGCCAGCAAGTCAGCCAGTCAGCCAGCAAGTCAGCCAGCCAGTCAACCAGCCAGTCAACCAGTCAGCCAGTCAGCCAGCAAGTCAGCCAGCCAGTCAGACGGTCAGCCAGCAAGTCAACCAGCCAGTCAGACGGTCAGCCAGCAAGTCAACCAGCCAGTCAACCAGTCAGCCAGTCAGCCAGCAAGTCAGCCAGCCAGTCAGACGGTCAGCCAGCAAGTCAGCCAGTCAGCCAGCCAGTCAGACGGTCAGCCAGTCAGCCAGCAAGTCA
>BOPN01000022.1:65000-67500 GCA_017312705.2 Penaeus japonicus | reverse complement strand
CCATGGGTAGGGGGGAAGAAAGAAAAAAAGTACAACAATCAAAACAAAATACCATAGCAAAAATAAATGACCACGGTACTAGAAAAAAGTACCATAAGAAAAAAAAGAAGTACCATGACAGAAACGAAGGACCATGAAGGAATGAAAAAACAAAAAAACAAAAACAAAAACAAAAACAAAAAACAAAAACAAAAACACAAGAGTTGACTATACACCTAAGACACACAACCCTTACTCTTTGTTTGTTTGTTTTTCTCTACTGTTTTTTTTTCTTCCTTCCTTGCCTTGTCAAGTGAGAGTTCCGTTAAGATAAATAATTCAAAGTATTAGATTCCAGGGGAAATGTCAACGGCGGACTCGACCGGCGGAACCTTAGCGAAGTCAACACACACACACACACGTACACAGAAAATCGAAATGTACTAATAACAGTAGGGAATATATAGGTAAACACGTGAATAAACACACTCAAAATGGAAAAAAACAAAAAAGACACACTATTTTTTTTACAAGAGTAATATTACACACACAAAAACAAAACAAAAAAAGAAACACACAAATAACAACAACAACATACACACACACACAAACAACAACAAAAAAACACACACACAAACAAACACACACAACACAAAACACACACACGTGTATTTGCATATTTACAGACAGAAGAGCATACATATGCATTAGCACACACACATACACACACACACACACGCACATATATGCATATAAATGGGCAAAACGAACACATATATATCCGTACGTATTCATTCACACTCGCAAACACGCACGTTTATTCACCATTCCAAAAATCACCATACACGCACAATACCCGCTTATAGTGTAGCCAGAGAGTCATCTTTTAGTGTGTTTTACGAACTCGTATGTTTCTCTTCACCATATCACCATACAGAGAAGTCGTTATATAAGTAAACAGCCACAAACACTATTCCTGAAGCTCACTATATCATTCACCACCTTCCGAATCGAATCTTTTTTCACTATTATATGATTCCACGATGGGGTATCGTCAGGGCACACACCATAATGATAATGATGCATCTTTCTTTCTCTCTGTCTGTCTCTCTCTCTCTCTCTCTTCCTCTCTCTTTCTTTCTCTATCTTTCTCTCCCACTCTCTCCTTCCCAACCCCCTCTCTTTCTCCCCTCTCCCTCATTCTCTCTCTCTCCCTCTCCCCCCCTTTCTCTCCCTCTCTCTTTCTCTCCCTCTCTCTTTCTCTCCCTCTTCTTCTCTCCTTCGACATCAAAACACACCCACACCCACCACCCCCCACACACCCACCCAAACCCCCTCACCCCACACACACCCCCACCCCCCATACACCCACACCCTCACACCCCCATCCCCCTTACCCCCACCCACATCATCCCCCCACACCCACACCCCTACACCCCCACCCACACACATCCTCCCATACACCCCCATACACCCCCACTCCACAGCCTCGTTAACCACAGTTCCCCCCCACAACCACCGCTCCGCCACCGCTCGTTACGTCACAACAACCCTCCACCACCATAACCCCGATATTGTGAACTTCTCGTGGCACTTGTGTTGAGTGGAGACTCTTCAGCCCTAACTCTGGCCAGTCTCTCAAGCCTTCAGCGCTGGTCTTCTTGCTCTCTTGGCTCGCCTGCAACACCTCCTCTTGGTCTGTCTTTTAGCTTCCTCTTGGTCTGTCTTCTAGCTTTCTCTTGGTCTGTCTTCTAGCTTTCTCTTGGTCTGTCTTTTAGCCTTCTCTTGGTCTGTCTTTTAGCTTTCTCTTGGTCTGTCTTTTAGCCTTCTCTTGGTCTGTCTTTTAGCTTCCTCTTGGTCTGTCTTCTAGCCTTCTCTTGGTCTGTCTTTTAGCCTTCTCTTGGTCTGTCTTTTAGCTTCCTCTTGGTCTGTCTTTTAGCTTCCTCTTGGTCTGTCTTTTAGCTTCCTCTTGGTCTGTCTTTTAGCTTCCTCTTGGTCTGTCTTTTAGCCTTCTCTTGGTCTGTCTTCTAGCCTTCTCTTGGTCTGTCTTTTAGCCTTCTCTTGGTCTGTCTTCTAGCCATTTCTTAGCCTTCCATCTAGCCTCTTCCGGCCTCCTCTCGGCCTGTCTTCTAGTCTCATCTTGGCTTATCTTCCAGCCTCCGCTTAGTCTGCCTCCTAACCTCCTCCTGGCCTGCTTTTTTATTTTGTCTCTTATCTCTCCCTCCTCTTTCTCTCTCTCTCTCTCTTTGTCTGTCTGTCTGTCTGTCTGTCTCTTTCTCTCTCTCTCTCTCTCTCTCTCTCTCTCTCTCTCTCTCTCTCCTCTCTCTTTAGCCTTCTCTTGGTCTGTCTTTTAGCCTTCTCTTGGTCTGTCTTCTAGCCTTCTCTTGGTCTGTCTTCTAGCCTTCTCTTGGTCTGTCTTCTAGCCTTCTCTTGGTCTGTCTTTTAGCTTCCTCTTGGTCTGTCTTTTAGCTTCCTCTTGGTCTGTCTTTTAGACTTCTCTTGGCCTGCCTTCTAGCCTATT
>BOPN01000022.1:52500-57500 GCA_017312705.2 Penaeus japonicus | reverse complement strand
CTCTCTCTCTCTCTCTCTCTCTCTCTCTCTCTCTCTCTTCGTTCCCCTGGCGGCGCGCTCTCCCCTTCCCTCTTTACCCTGTTAACTAGTTTTTTTTTCTTCAATAATTTCCCCTCAGTCATTCCCCTGCCTTCCCCTCCTCATATTACCCCCGTCCCCCTCCCCCCTTCCTCCCTTCCCCCTTTTCCCTTCCCCCTTCGCCCCTTCCCTCTTTCCCCTCCCTCTGAGAGTCCTTCGTTATCCCCTTTCATTCCCCCTTCCCCTCGTTCTTCCCGTCCCTTCCCCTTTTCCCTACTGATGGAGTTTCTGTGTTTTCCCCTTCCCCCATCTCCTGCTCAGGAAATCCTTGTGCTTTTCCCCTCTCTTTCCCCCTGTCGAAGGAGTCTCGGCGCTTTCCCCTCCTTCACTATCACTCAATCCACAATATTACCATCTTCACCTGCGCTCCCTTCAATATGTGCAATATTCACCCTCATCCACTTCTATATGTGCAATATTCACCCTCATCCACTTCTATATTTGCAATATTCACCATCACTCCCTGATATATTTATAATATTCGCCCTTATCCCCTTCTATATTCGCAATATTCACCCTTATCCCCTTCTATATTTGCAATATTTACCCTTATCCCCTTCTATATTTGCAATATTCAACCATCACTCCCTTTTATGATTGCAATATTCACCCTTATCCCCCGGCGCTTTCCCCTCCTTCACTATCACTCAATCCACAATATTACCATCTTCACCTGCGCTCCCTTCAATATGTGCAATATTCACCCTCATCCACTTCTATATTTGCAATATTCACCATCACTCCCTGATATATTTATAATATTCACCCTTATCCCCTTCTATATTTGCAATATTCACCCTTATCTCCTTCTATATTTGCAATATTCATCCTTATCCCCTTCTATATTTGCAATATTCATCCTTATCCCCTTCTATATTTGCAATATTCACCCTTATCTCATTCTATATTTGCAATATTCACCCTTATCCCCTTCTATATTTGCAATATTCACCCTTATCTTCTTCTATATTTGCAATATTCACCCTTATCCCCTTCTATATTTCAACATTCACCGTCACTCCCTTATGCAATTGCAACATTCACCATCAATATTTATCATTTTCGCCACCATTCCTTCCAGCGATCTTCATTTTCAAGGACACATCATCACTATCATCACTCTAATAACTGTAATTCATCACTACTGTCATGGTTATCGTCACCGTTATCACTGTAATCATCTACTTTTTCTTCTCTTTCTCCTTCTCTCTCTCTCCATCTATCTTTCTTTCTTTCTCTCTTTCTCTTTCTTTCTCTCTCCCTTTCCCTCCCTGTCTCTCTCTTAGTGATGAATCTATATATCTATCTATCTATCCGTCTCTCTCTCTCTCTCTCTTTCTCTCCCTCCCTCTCCCTCTCTTAGTAATGAATCTCTCTATCTATCCGTCTCTCTCTCTCTCTCTCTCTCTCCCCTCTCTCTATCTCTCCCTCTTCCTCCCTCTTCCTCCCTATCTTTATATCCGTCTTTCTCTCCCTCTCCCTATCTTAGTAATGAATATATCTTTCTATCCGTCTTTCTCCCCCATCCCTCCCTCTCTCTCTCTCTCTCTCTCTCTCTCTCTCCCCTCCCCCCCCCCCCTCTCTCTCTCTCTCTCTCTCTCTCTCTCTCTCTCTCTCTCTCTCTCTCTCTCTCTCTCTCCCTCCCTCCCTCCCTCTCTCTCTTCCTCCCTCTCCCTCCCCCCTTCTCTCTCTCTCTTCCTCCCTCTACCTCTCTCTTCCTCCCTCTCCCTCTCCCCCCCCTCTCTCTCTCTTTCTCTTCCTCCCTCTCTCTCTCTTCCCTCTCCCTCTCCCTCTCCCTCTCCCTCTCTTTGTAATGAATCCGCAATTCCTCCGCGTGAATTCTTTACTCGCGTTCAGTTTCCATCTCCCTCATTTCTCTCTCACGGCCCTCATTCTCGCCTATCCTCCTTCGAGTGCCTCTACTTCATCCTCACACTCACCACTGGCTCTTGTTCATCACTCATCGTCCCTCATAAATGTCTCGCCCCGTGCTCGCCCCCCCCCCCCCCCCCGCCCTCATACTCGGTTTTCCCTTTGTTCTGCCAAGCTTTAATGCCTCACACTCATTTTTTTTTTGTTTTTGTTTTCGGGCTTGTTTTCTTAGACTCATCTCTTCTTCCTCATTTCGTCCCTCGTCGTCTCATACTTATGCGTTTTTTTTTTTTTTACATGACTCATGCCCCCCTTCCTATCCCCCTTCCTACTTCATTCTTGCATTTCCTTCGTCCTCACCTTTTCCTCATTTTGTTCCTTGTCCCTCGCCTTCCTCCCCTCACACTCATCTTTTCCCCCTAATCGTCCCTCACCTCCACCTATCCTACTCCCCCCCCTGTTCCTCCTCCTCACAGCGCTTCCCTCATACACCTCATACTCACACAGCCTCCTCATAGCGATCTGTCTCTGTAGCCCCTTCTCTTCCCCGTACTCATCTGTTCCTCATATTCAACATTTATTCATCCTTCTCTATCTCGTCCCGACGCACTCACCTCGTCCTCATCCGTGTAAATGGCCGCCTCTGTTGCCCACTTTCTCTCACTCTTTCTTTTTCTGTCTCTTTCTCTGTCTCTCTCTGTTTCTTTCTCTCTATCTCTCTGTCTGTCTTTGTCTCTGTCTCTGTTTCTCTGTCTCTCCCTCTCTCTGCCTCTGTCTTTGTCTCTGTCTTTGTCTGTGCCTGTCTCTCTCTGTCTCTTTCTCTCTCTCTCTCTCTCCCCTCTCTCTGTCTCTGTCTTTGTATCTCTCTCTCTCTCTCTCTCTCTCTCTCTCTCTCTCTCTCTCCCCTCTCTCTCTCTCTCTCCCTCCCTTGCCACTGTTTTGCATCCCTCACGCTCTTGTCCCTATCCCTATCCCTTTCCCTTGTCCCTATCCCTATCTGCTGGTTATCATCTCGTCCCCATCCCTCTCATTCTATTCCCTTTCCTCGCTGCTGTCCCTCGGTTTTCGTCCCCTGACCCTATCCCTCGTCTTCCGGCCCTATCCCTTACCGTCGTCCCTCGGTTTTCGTCCTCTGACTTATTCCTCGTCCTCCGCCTCTATCCCTCACCGCCGTCCTTGTTTCCCTCAATGCTGTTCCTCGGTCCCTCGTCCTCCGTTCCTATCCCTCGCCCCCGGCCCCTATCCCTCACCCACCGCCCCTATCCCTCGCCCACCGCCTCTATCCCTCACCCACCGCCTCTATCCCTCGCCGCCGTCCCTGTATCCCTTATTGGCGTCCCTCGGCCCTCGTCCAGCGTCCCTATTCCTCACCATCGTCCCTATTCCTCCGTCCAGCGTCCCTATTCCCCGTCCATCTATCCCTCGCCGCCGTCCCTGTATCCCTTATCGGCGCCCCTTGCTCTGCCCTACACATGCAGTCGGCTGTATGCGCGTTGCGTTTATATATTATGGTCACATATACAAGCAGCATTTTTTTCCAGGACATTTTCCATTGTTATTTTTTTCCGAGGTCATCTCTCACTGATTAACTATGCGCTCGTACCCAGTTATAATGTTTTTTTTGTTTTTCTTTTTTCCTTTTTTTTTATTTACTCAAAAAAACATTTTCATTTTCCCCCCGTTTGCGGATCTCATTGGGTTTCGCGTCTGCTCTTATTTCTCTTATTTATTCGGTTTTGTTTCGCGTCTCGTTCTCTTTCGTGGTTTGGGCGCTGCGTTCGGGTTCCCTATCTCGCGAATTTGCATATTTGATAGTTCATTACCATCTCTCTAAGCCTTGCTCCTTTTTGTGGTATTTTTTTTTAAATCTTTTTTTTTACTTTTTTTTAAAGTTTCTGTTTTTCGTTTTTTTTGTGTGTGTTATTTTATCTCTTTTGCTTGTTTCATATTCTGTGTTTTTGTTTTTTTTCCTTCTCTTTTTTTCTTCTTTCGGCTTTTGTTTTTATCTTTTTTCCTTTTTCTTTCGTTATCTTTCGTGTTCTCTCCTTTTTTCTTACTTACTTCCTTCCTTACCTTCCTCTATTGCTTCCTTTCTTCTTCGTGTGTATACTTTCTTTGTTTCTTAGCTTCTTTGTTTTAGTTCCTTTGTCTGTCTCCTCGTTTCTGTGTTGTTCTTTGTCTCTCTCTTATCTTCGATCTGTCTTCCATCTTTATCTACGTATTCCTGTTCGAGGTCACAGGAGCCCCGAAGTCCCACACCTTTATGAGGTCAAACCGAGGTCATTATATCCTAATTCATCAAACATACATCACGTTTTGATCGTCGATAGAATAGTACTTAACTACTAAAGGTCTATATCCAAGGTCATTAAGTCATTTGCCAGGTCATTGTGGAAGTCAGTATTAATTTTTTTTCACCTTTTATGTTGTTGAGAATTCATCTATGAATCACAGGTCAGAGTCGATGAACCCTAAAGGTGGCACTGATGAATCTCGCCTCAGGTCAGACCCGAGGACACTCTGAGTCTACAGGTCATGAAGATCGTTCCTCAGGTCAGTATCAGGACGTTATAGTTCTGGTCATCAAGTGTGTGAAATGAGTATTCTATATCAGCTTTAATAAGCCAAAGGTCAGTGGTAATAGGTCAGCAAGGCTAACCCTAGATCAACATTACCCGATCTACAGGTCACCAACAGGTCCATTGATATCCCTGCAATATCAAGAAAATTTACGGTTCGGTCTCTGGTCATCGGCGAAAGTTAAAGCGTTGTTCCTGTCGGGTCTTCGGACCTGCCTCTCTTACAGGTCAGCACCGAGCGTGTAATGGGTACAGCCAAATCAGCAATAACAGGTCATCTCCAGGTTATCACCAGCAGGTCACACAGTGCGGCCCTCTCACCCCACGTTGCTTGGGTACGCTCTGGCTATCATTTATCTTCCTCTCCATCCCTCTCCCTCTCTTTTATCGCTCTCCCCCTCTTTCTGCCTGGGTCTATAACCCTCCCTGCCTGCCTGCTGCCGCTGCTGGAGGAGGGGATAGGGGGGGAAG